>JABEYC010000719.1:0-12805 GCA_013266195.1 Fusarium zealandicum | reverse complement strand
GGACTCGATATGGCGGGGAGAGCTTCGGAGGCTGGATCTGGTGGCTTGCGGCGGTGTTTCAGCCTCTGGGGTCAGAGTGAGATTGGGGGTCGTGTTTCATTCCAGTGACGCTGGGATGACTAGGAATGTACGATTGGGAGCGCTGTGTTGGGCCTGAGCTGTGGTTGAACTTTGCTGTCCTCAAAGTTGGTCGAGCAGTCCAAGGAATAGGAGATGGGCTAAGTTGCATTGTTATACTCGGCAGCCAGACATGATATGCCCTAATTCAGCATATACTACGTAGTAACGTTATGAAATACATATGGGCCATGATGGGGTCAATCACATGCAAATGAATTGTGCTCAGTCAGAAAAAAGAAGTGGAAGAGGCGGTGACGGAGAAACAAGAGCCCCAAATGTCAGAGCGTTGGGGTTGACTGAGTTTGATATAGAACGGCGTACTATGTAGAGGATCCCGTCATGATACCCTTGCTAGCCTAGTCTCGCATGCACGGCAAGCCAAAGTAGCCTCCAGCTTCCTTGCCCCCTCTCAAGCCATGCGGAGAAGTAATACCTCAACCGTCGAGACAACCGTCGAGACAATCGTCGGGATGGACATGCACCTCGCGTTGGATGCCTCTGAAGCAACAATTGACGCTCCCCTGCTCACGATGAGAGAGGCCAAGCAAGGCTGCCCGATCTGGCAGGTTCCCGGAGAAGCGGCACCAGAAGCCAAGAGTTCCAGGCCCTCTTCTCCCGAGGGCGCGGAAGATCAGCAATGAGCATGTCTGGGGGAGGGGAGAGGCTATTTGCCTATTCGGATTGGATCGCTCTGGGCTCGACGCATGGGGATAGTGCACACGACCAGCAGATGCAAGTGATGGGATCTGGCAACCCCACGAGCTCACTAACAGAGACTAAAGACGAGGTAGCTTCAGGGGCTGGCTGCCACTGCGACGGTTGTATTACTAGACCTAGGTACATTGGGAATGAATACTGACAGGATCTGCGCAGAGACCGCCTCTTGCACTGGGCTGCCCCGGCCAAGTCAGCACAAAAGGAGGCGCCCGGGCCCCAACAACCGCAGACGAGACGGGGGGCGTTGGCTCGAGAGACACATGAAGATTAAAATTCAAGACGATCCGAGGGGAGAATTACTTGGGTACCTACTATGTACGTAGTAGCTAGATAGCTTGCAAGGATTCTTGCTTTATCCGTTCCTGTCGGGGCTTATAACGAGATTGCTGCTGCTCGATTTATTAGATCACCGCAACTCCTGAGTTCTGACCCTGGGACTCTCCTTGGATTCGTCTCACGACCCGAGGACTTGATCTGCTTAGCTCTCTTCAGCCTATTCTCCGATCAAAACTGCTGCCTATATTCTTGGGCCCTTGTTATAACCACCATCTCGTTCTTGTCTACGCCTCCTCTCGTCCTACAAAACCTCGACCCTTTCCCTCGATCGACTTTACGTGGCCCCCTTTGGTCCCACATCACCGCTCTCACGGCTTCTGATATTGGGGCTTGGCCGTGGCTTGGAGTAATACGCAATTTACGAACGGTGCAATCAGGCGACTGTGGCAGTCCCTGGGGCATGTGCGTGAATACCGTGTTTGGTATAAGATAGGGCGCAAGACCCAAAAAGCAAAAGCTGAGGCTGAGCTGAAAGAGGAGGACTCAGGAGGTGGCATCAAACAAGAAAAAGTGACGGGCGACGAGAACATATATTACGGCCAATACCTGAGAGAACCCGAGACGAAGACGAAACACGCAGCGAGTGCAACAACAAACCGAGGCTCATCATCATCATTATCGGTCCATTCCAGAAAGAGTCGTGTTTGCTCAGAGCTCAGAGGAATCTTTGCTTGCTTCCTTGAGCTGACGATACGTCACCCCCACCAGTCTGGTCCGGCCAAGCTTCCCCGGCCTTCCGCGATCCAATCCCAGCCCCGGAACCCCGGCCGGAGCCAACCTTGGCTCTCGGATTCTGCCACACTACAGGGCACTTGGAGGGCGTCATCACCGGGAACTCGGCCTGGATCAGCACCAGCCTGGGCGCTTCAGGGCCTCGAGCTGCCCCGCGGCCGATCGATCGCTGCCCGTTTGTAGGTGACCCGGACGCTGTAGCTCCAGCTTCTCAGGCTGTGCTGGGCCTCGCCGAGACGGCGCTTTCGTCATGGTGCGCATCATCCCAACTCGCCTCAAGTCGGGGCTGTCTCGATCCTCTTCCTCCTCCTCCACAACCATCTCCCACAACGGCAACAACAACCACATCCGCAAGAATAGCAGCAGAGCCAACAGCCCCCCGATGCGCTCCAAGTCGGATAGCACCAGCCCCTCGAGGGACGCTGGAAACGGCCTCGCTCTCAGGGTCTCCATCATAAAGGTACGAACCCTGCCGCTTCCCGACCCATCACCGCCTCTCTGTTGAAAATCTGTCGTCAATTGCTGCACAACGCCAGATGCTGCAGTGCGTGTCCCAGAGATCGATTCGTTGCTGATTTTTATTTCAATAGGCTAGAGATCTTGCGGCCAAAGACCGCAATGGCATGTCAGATCCCGTGAGTTACCTCCCCCCCCCTCACCATCCAATGCTCTCCCTCCCCTAACCATCTCCCTCCTTTTCCAGTACCTCGTCCTATCCCTCGGCGACGCTCGTGTCGTGACCCACGACGCACCCAAGACGCTCAATCCAGAATGGAACGTCACCGAGGAGATCTCCCTCACGTCCGTCCAGAATCTGGTTATGGATATCATCTGCTGGGACAAGGACCGCTTCGGCAAGGACTACATGGGCGAGTTCGATCTTGCTCTCGAGGAGATCTTTAACAATGGGAGGGTGGAATCCGAACCAGCTTGGTACTCACTCAAGAGCAAGCGTCCCGGCAAGAAGACGAGCGTTGTCTCTGGCGAGGTCCAGCTGCACTTTTCCCTCTTCGACTCCTCCAATGCCGCTGCAACGCCAGAGCAGATATTCGCAAAATTCCAGAACCTCGTAGGCACCGTCCCCGAGGCCTCCCGCAGCGTCACCCCCACCATGACGCCCAATTTGGCCCCTACCACCGTCCCTCGATCCGCTCGCGCTGCCCAGGACAGCCCGAGTGACGACGAGGACGATGACGAGGATGACGAGGACGACGAGGACGACGAGGGCGACGACCAAGACCCCGCCAAGCGCAAACGACGACTTCGTATTCGAGGGCTCAAGAAGAGGCGACGCAACAATCCATACGCCTTTGCCAGCAGTGGCGGCGACGTGGTTGGCATCATCTACCTCGAGGTGGTCAAGATTACGGATCTTCCTCCCGAGTCCAACCTCACTCGCACCAGCTTCGACATGGATCCCTTTGTAGTCACCTCGCTCGGCAAGAAGACGTACCGTACTCGACGAGTCCGCCACAACCTCAACCCGGTCTTTCACGAGAAGATGCTCTTCCATATGCAACGCCACGAGCAGCAATACTCTTTCGCCTTTACCATTATCGATCACGACAAGTACTCTGGCAACGACTTTATTGCATCATGCAACCTGCCTGTCCCGCAATTGATCGAGAGAGCTCCCAAGGCCAACCCAGAGACTGGCCTGTACGATGTGCGAGTGCCCGAGCAAGCCGCACAGCCAACCTCGCGCTCACGCTTCAAGAAGCTTGCTGTATCTCGCTCGAACTCCTCCCAGAGTCTGAGCAAGATGATTCGCCCCTCGTTAAGCAAGAACGCATCGAGCACGAGCACCACCTCAATCGATCCGACGTCGACGCCCGCGGCTGTCAGCCGCGCTATGCTGGCACCCGGTGATGTTCTCGCCAACACAGGCCTTGATCCCGATATCAGTAACGAAAGCCGCGATCCAGACTTTCACGACTATACCGTGCCCCTCAAGATGAAAAATACGGAGAAGTGGGAGAGCAAGCACAACCCCGTCCTCTATCTCCGCGCAAAGTATATGCCGTATGATGCGCTCCGGCAGCAATTCTGGCGAGCCATGCTCCGGCAGTATGATGCTGACGAGAGCGGCCGGATCAGCAGAATCGAGCTGACCACGATGCTCGAATCTCTCGGCTCTACACTCCGCGAATCCACTATCGACAGCTTCTTCCAGCGCTTTCCTCACAGGGACGCTGACAATGATGAGAACTGGGAACTCACCATGGACGAAGCCGTCATCTGCCTGGAAGATCAGCTGGAAGGCAAGAGGCGGTCATCAGGTACCGTGGGCGACAAGCTCAAGGGCCTCATGCCTGACATGAAAAATCTAATCCTACCTAGCCACAGCGACAATGGCGGTTCCGAGAGCCCCAGCGTCTTGGAACTGGACCCGGCTTCGGGAACCCAGACGCCCGCCTCCAACGTCCCCACGCTGAGAACCCCCGCAGATGAAGAGGGTGACCCGCTTGACAGGTCAGACAGCGACGACCGCGGCGATGAGCATGTTGTTGAGATTCGGGAGTGCCCCATCTGCCACCAGCCACGGCTCAACAAGCGCAAGGACGCCGACATCATCACGCACATTGCGACATGCGCGAGCCAGGATTGGCGGCAGGTCAACAGCGTGCTCGTGGGCGGCTTCGTGACGGCCAGCCAGGCGCAGCGCAAGTGGTACTCCAAGGTCATCACCAAGATCTCGTACGGTGGATACAAGCTGGGTGCCAACTCGGCCAACATCCTGGTCCAGGATCGCATGACGGGCCAGATCAACGAAGAGAAGATGAGCGTTTATGTGAGACTGGGCATTCGCCTGTTGTACAAGGGTTTAAAGTCCCGAGATATGGAGAACAAGCGAAGTAAGTCGAGCCATATATCAGGGATACACACAATACTAATATGTTGATAGTTCGAAAGCTGCTCAAGAGTCTGAGCATCAAGCAGGGCAAGAAGTTTGACGACCCGGCGTCCAAGGACGAGATTGAAAAGTTTATCGAGTTCCACGGTCTCGACATGTCCGAGGTATTGCTGCCTCTAAGCGAGTTCACCAACTTCAACGAGTTCTTCTACCGTGCCCTCAAACCTGACGCCCGGCCCTGCTCGGCGCCTGAAAACCCGCACATTATCGTGTCGCCTGCGGACTGCCGTAGCGTCGTGTTTAACTCAATCAACCAGGCGACCCAGATATGGGTCAAGGGTCGCGAGTTCAACCTCAAGAGGTTGATGGGCGATGCCTATCCCGAGGATGCAGCGCGGTACGAGGGCGGCTCCCTGGGTGTCTTCCGTCTGGCGCCGCAGGACTACCACCGCTTCCACATTCCCGTTGACGGCATCATGGGCAAGCCCAAGACCATCGAGGGCGAGTACTACACGGTCAACCCCATGGCCATCCGGTCGGCTCTTGACGTGTACGGCGAGAACGTGAGGGTCATGGTGCCCATCGATAGCGAGCAACACGGCCGGGTCATGGTGGTGTGCGTGGGTGCCATGATGGTGGGCAGCACTGTCATTACTCGCAACGAAGGCGACCAAGTCCACCGAGCGGAAGAGCTCGGATACTTTAAGTTCGGTGGTAGCACTATTCTGCTGCTGTTTGAGCCTGGCAGGATGCAGTTCGACGATGATCTAGCGGACAACTCTAGCGGGGCCCTCGAGACACTGGTAAGTTGCTGCCGAGCTAGGAGAGCCACAAGAAAGGTTACTAATGAGTTGAAATCTAGGTCCGAGTGGGCATGTCCATTGGACACTCGCCCGCGCAGGCGCAGTGGACTCCCGACATGCGCAAGGATGAGGAGAACATCACGGAAGCTGACAAGCGGGAGGCCAAGCGACGAATCCAGGGCAACGTGGCTATGCAGACTCCCGAGGGCAGCAGCGATGACAATGACAAGCCACCGCACCGGCTGGTCAACAAGCCCACCATCGACACCATGGCCGCGTCGGCGATGTAGAGGGGAACCCGACAAGGCAGAAGGAGAAGATGCTGGTGGAGGAGACGTCGGTGGAGGCAGAGACGACACAGGGTATATTCAACATTAGCAAGGGCATGTAGAAGATGGGCAGAGCCGGGCCCGAGAGACGAGGCCGTGGACATGGGCTTGGCTGTACATGTATTTGAATGAGGACCATCTGCGCAGTTGGAGAAACAGGATACATCTGATGAGAAACGACGAGAACGAGATTTGACGAGTAACATTGGTTTGGACTGGTCACTTGTGTAGTAATGAGGTACATGCAAGGCTGCTATGAACATACATCAGGGCTTGACAAGACATGAACGGATGAACAGTTCAGCGTGATTACTGTAGATGGCTCAGAATGCAGCCATTTGAGCCGGGGTGGGCTTCTAGAACAAACATGGCTCGGGTCGGAAAAGAAGCTACAGGGCTTGGAGATGTCGGGTCGAGATTCCGAACCGAAGCAAAGGTGGAAGCTGGCATGAACATGTGTTGTTGGTGGCGGTGAGCGAGGGCTGCATGACATGGAGGGTGTACCTCTTAGGTTCAGGCTATTGCTGATGATTGACTAGAGACATTTATTTATTGTAGGTTAATAAAACGAGCATCTGGAGGTTTAATCAAGATACCTATCGCCTAGTCAACCTGGCAAGCCTGGACAAGATGGAGGTGTTTGGAGAAGCACGTGATGCGGGGGAACAAGCTCATGCACCAGCCACAATTTAGGCGCGACCCCGCAATAGTCAAGCAAAGCGGCGGGCCCCGATCTCCAGGGGTGTCTAGGATGGGCAGATGGTCAGGCCACTGGGGTCATTTTTGGACAAGGGGTGACACCCACTAGTTGTCCGATGGGGAAATGTGCTTTGATTGGGGTATGTAGAGATTTCTGGTGGGATAGAGTGAGATGAGATGGGAGGGAGGAGATTCAACGAGGCAGATAGATAGATGTTAGATGACCTCGGAGCATGTTATTGCACAGGCAGAGCAGAGTGTGGTTTGAACAAGTTTCATTTGGGTATCTATGGAAAAGGAAGAAAAGAGTTGCTGAAAGGAGCTATTCCACCTCTTGCTCTCTCGAGCAGTTGTAGTTGTAGTTGTTGTATTAAAGAGTCTCACAGCCTTGCTGTGTGTGCCTGTTGATCCCAATGGTGTCATGGGCCAGAGGATGACGCCTCCCGTGTCATGATTGAGGCCCTGCCTGTGGATCTGGCCTGTTTCGTCCAAATTTTTGCGGGTTGCAGTGCATGCGGTGTCGCATTTATGCCACTTTGACGCGGGATGCCGTGACGAAGCTGCCGGCCGGAGAGTCACAGCCCGGCCCGGCCCCACATGTTCTGGGCTGTTTTAGGGCGTGTGTCGTAAGTTGTAGTAGTAGTAGTAGTCGTAAAAGAGAAGAAGTGGCAGCAATAGCCGAGTAGATTGGCAAGTCCCAGGGGGGGGACAAAGACAAGATGTTGTTGCGCCGTGTTGTTGCCTCCCCAAGAGTTGTAGTTATTGTTGTTGTCGCTCCCAGATGGTAAACACGGAAATCAGAAAGAAGGAATAGAGGTCTTGATTGGAGATTCTTCTCAGTGACGACTGCTGGGGTTCCATTCCGTTTCTGAAGCGGTCGAGGCACGTCGCTCGGAGCGCTGAGCGGGAGGAGAAGGGGAGCGCGACATGGGCCGCATAAAGGACGAAGAGGTCGGGGAGCTCGAGAGGGACATTTCGGGCGAGGGTTGTCTTGTCTGGCGCCACGAGGCGTAGATTTGCTTGCAGAGGTGGGCGGTCATTGTGTAGGTCATGATGGCGGTTGGAGAGGTTCTCTGGTTGAAGGGGTAGGTAGGTAGTTGAGTGTGTATAAGTGTTGTCGAGACTAGAGACGAGTAGGTAGGAAGCTGAGGAATAAATAAAAAAGCAAGAGATCAGAGGGGACCACGAAGAGAGGAGCAGGATGGATTATTTATTCTCTGGCAGAAAAGCCAAACATATACTTTTAAGAGTACGACTGCAGACAGGGCGTGTAAGAGTGAGGGAGCCCAAAGCGATCAGCTCGGCTTGTGGGCGTGGGAGGCGTGGGGATTGTGCCTGGCATCGGTACCTAGAGTGGACCTCTCTGCCTGCGGTGAGTCTGACTCTTTCGTGCGTACCCACCCGAGTCACTGGCCCAGGGTCGTGTGTGCCTGCCTATGTACGGAGTACCTAGGTCGAAAAAGTCGAATGTCACGGCCCGCCAGCCAGCGAACCGAAAGGGTGAATTAGGAGAGAGAGAGGAGCTCCCCTCCAGGGCCCGGGGGAATTAGGGGGGTTGTTGGGCCAATCCCGTCGCTGCCATTGTAAGAAACGCCAGACCGTCAGCTGGTGTGGCGGTGCGGAATCGTATGACTTGGCGGGACGTCTTCCAGGTTTGCGGCACTGGTCGACCTGTGGCGCACCGCTTTTCTGGTCTGGAACAATGGAAAGGGACGGGATCTCTGTGAGTCGAGGCCGAGAACCGGCGGGTACCTAGACGAACAGCAGCGCACGGACGATTGGTTGATCTAATGCACAACCACAACAACGACGACGACGAGAAACTCCCTGATCTGTTCGCTATAGTACTTACGTAGCTCCATCGTGGAACGACCTCTGCTTCTTGGCCTTGGGCGTGGGGGTTTGCAGAGACTCGTCAGTCCCTGACGCCATCAAACTCTAGCTCGATTCATGCCCTTTCCGTCCCCTCGATGGGGCCATGGGCCGATGCCAAACACGACCCCCCCCCCCAGCGGAGGACCCAGTTTTGATTATCTCGGCGACGATCCGTCCATCTTTGCGCCGTCTCTTCTTGCCTTTTGTTGGGACCAACGTCATGATCTGTAGCTATTGCTCCCAGTTCCTCGGCTTGGAGGAGCCACTTGATTTGGGGGGAAACAGTGGAGCGGTAGCTGCCCGTGTTTCGAGACGTTTTTGCTGTCACATGTCCACGTGACCACTGACCCCCCACGACTCGGCATGTCTTAAAATATCTCCGCGTTGGAAAGAGGGAGGAGCCCCCCGCGTCAGCTCTGCGCACGGAGCAGGAATGACAGGGCTGACAAGTGGTGGTGGCCTCAAAATCAGACTGGGAAGCAACGGCGGCGCTAGCCATATTCTCTTACGCTTCATGTTTCAACCTGTGCCTTTGAGAATCCTTGATCTGTAATACATGTCATTGTGTCTTTTGCTTTGTTCAACATCCAAACATGGTTCAACCTCGGCCTCACTACAAGGACGATTGTTCTAAACTTGTCATCTCCTGCACAACTGTGGTCTCTCAAGGTATCGACCCCAGACTTTGACGAACCTGGATGGATGGGCTCTCGGACACGCAGAGCCTCGTGAGTCTCCAGGACAATAATACTACCTGGGTAGGTAGATACTTTCAAGGGACAGCAGGGTCATCGACAGTCACCCCGCATGCCAACCAACGGATACTAGTCCAGCCAAGTCTTGACAAAGAAGCCCTTTATTCATCATATTCAACTTTTCCTACTGTAGCCTCACTACACAACGGGTATATCTGCCACTCCCAGACACATCAACATGTAAAACACCATGATTTCCCAAACACCATGGCCAAAGCTCCCATCTCGCTCGCAAATGATAATGACGCACCATGCCACAAAACACACAACAATGCACCTAGCTGTAGACAAATCATATCCACAAATCTGCAGACTACGCATATGCTCTCCCCACCATGATATCCCCCACAGGCCGTCCCGAAAACGTCGCGTGCCCGGCGTTCATCCCTACGCCTTCTCTCACCACACCCCATCGCACCTCGAGCGTTTCCACGCCGCTCTCTCGCGGCACCCGGTGGCACCGCGCGCTGAGCACCGCCGAGCACGTTCCACCCCGGAGCGCGAGCGGGTTGCCCGCCGCCTGGCCGTCTTCCACGGCGCCCCGGGGGTCCACCTTCCGGAGCGATAGGCCCACAACACCGAGGCCCAGCACCACGAGCAGCGCCACTAGCAGGATTAGTGGCGGCGCGCTGAAGCCGATGCTCGACGTTGAACCTTCGGCGCCGTCGACTGATACGAGAAAGACGCCCTGGCTTAGGAGAAAGGCCATGGCGGAGATGAGGAAAAAGAGGAGCCACGATACAGGTCGGGGTAGCGTGAGGTACAGCGAAGTCGTCTGTGCGCCGATGGGCTGACCCGAAGACACACGGAGGGGGAGTAGCGATCCGACGGCGTACTGTGAGAATTCGTGTGATAGGTAGAAGAGCGTTAGCAGCGTGTTGGTCGAAAGGTACAAGACACCCAGGAGAAGCTGCGGCAGCGCGGTAATGATGGCCAGACCAGATCGTGGCGCTCCCTTGGGCAGCTGATACATAACCGTCGCTTCTTCAAACGATGAGAATGCCTTCTTGGGATCCTCCTTCACTGCCAGGGCCAGTGCAGTCGCGGCTAGACCAACGGGGACGGCCCAGGTCAGCAGCCAGATGGCCCATCGTCCGGATGAAGCGACATGACACCAACGGCTCGACTGGGTGTACCAGTATTTAGCCTCGCGCTCGCCCCAGAATCCCTGCTTGACCTCGGTCTTGGAGATAAGACAGCAATCCTGGGTGCTGGGGTCCGGATCTGCGAGGAAGGAAGCGAGGGCGTCACCGAGTGTCACGAGCGGGCTGAAAGATCGTCGAGTGAGGGCGAGGGCGAGGGCGACGATGAGAGAGAGAACGAGGAGGAGGTTGAAGATGACCATGACGCTAAGAAGGGGTCCGTTGACATTGAGGGACGAGCTTGACTCTGCGTGGGATGTAATGATTAAGGCATTATAGCTTTCATATCGTCAGCAAGTCCTGTTAGCAACAAGGATATACCATCACCTACATTACTTGGGAGCTGACGGCGAGCACCATCGTGATGATGGCAAGCGCAGCCCGGCTGGAAGAAATGGTAGACAGATTTCGGAGAGATGGGATGCCGATATCGAGCCACTTGAGGTTCTGGTGAGCAATATCCACCTCGGCACGAGTCGGGCTGCTCAGGATCTGAACGACGTAGTTTGCTCCGGCGATGAGAACAATGGCAAACACGTTCACAGCCGCCAGGATCCCTCTGCTGATAGCCTGCACTGCCTCAGAGCTGCCCTCCATCAGAGACGAGTCGCTGGTCGAGATATGCCCCTTGGCCGAGGCGAGAGCAAGACAGACTATAGCGGCCACGAGGACAAGCAAGGCCAAGAGGACATTCAGCGCCACCCCGCCCCTCCATCCGGCCATCAACGTCCTGGTAGGTGGTGGCCCATCGTCCCCAAGCATCTTTTCCCGCTCAGCCCTGGGCGTTCCCGGCCTCGAGTTGTTGGGCGAGTCAGATGCCGAAGCGATAAGGTCCCCGTCGGTTCGTGAATCACGGGCCCGTGGGAACTGGCCCGGCTCGGGGCTGTCCGGGATGCGGTGCTTCTGGGCGAGGGACTCGGGGGTCTCGCCGCGGAGGAAGTGGACGACATAGTCGGGGATGATGTCGCTGCCGAGCACGGTCGAGACGGAGCGACTGATGCTGCCGGCAGCACGGCGAGGCAGGGAGCCCGAGCTTTGCGGGATAGACCGTGTGTTGGAAGCGCGGCGAGGGCCAAAGGTGGGAATCGACGATCGCGAGTTGGTGAAGCTGTGAAAGGGCCATCGGACGGTTTGTCGGCCTGAAGAAGTGGTGAAGCCTCGAGTGCGGCTTGTCGGGGGGCGAGATTGTGAGCCAGAGCCAGGTTCTTCCGAGATGCTATTCAGGTGTAAGTCGAACGACCTTGGTAGCAGAGCAGCATTGTATTGTCTAGTCACCTCTCAAAGTTCATGACAGAGCCGGGCTTTTCCCAAACCCAGTGTCGAAACGACCGAGTAGGTGGGGGGCCCTCCATTTGGATATAGTAGGTGTGTTAAGGTTAGGACGCAGATATATGATGTTCAGATATATGGGGTTTAAATCAAGTTGCAATGGGTTGGCGTGAGGCCGTGAGGCAGAGAACAGAGCCAAATGGCAATACTGCTTCGCCAAAGATCAAGACAAATAGACGTCGTCACTACGAACGAGGAGCAACCAAGAATAGAAGTGAGAAGCAAAAAATGGGCAAAAGACTATGGTGAGGAGCACGGCTTGCCTCACAGAGGAAAAGAGGAGAAAGCAAATAAGAGAAGCGGATAAACGAATGTAAGAATTGAAGCATCAACACGTCGACAGAGGGTTGAGAGGAAGTACAGCACCTAGAGAGAAGAGAAGGAGACAAGACGACAAGGACGCGCGAGAAACACGAAGAGTCAAGAGTCCATCAAGTCAAGTCAAGTCAAGTCGAGGGATCCCAGCTCTCACAATCAGACCCCTGCTGTTGCAGGCATCTCGCATGAATCCAAGCCTCAGCGGGAACCAATCAGTAGCGCCGGGATGCCAGCGGATATCCCGCCAGGGGGTCGTGCTCCTGTTTCGGGATCAGCATAGGCTTGACAAGAGGTTTGAAGTGGGCGACAGTTAGTCCCAGAATCAGGAGCGAAATGGGTATTCGTCCCACAGGTCATTAAAGTCTAGCCCAGCACGGACGGGCCAGTCCGTGAAACGCAAAGAGAGAGAGAGAGAGACCATCTTGATGTTGCCGGTAATTGAACAAAGTCCATCTCGCATCAACTTGGTCGCTCTTCGTTGTCATTCATCGTCGAGCCGGTCCAAGACGTGGCCATCCATCCAGCTGCAGCCTTTGCCAGCTCAGCAACAGCCCGAGATATAACTCCCGTGTTAAGACGCTGACCGGTCAAGAGAATTTCTTCTCTCAGCCCCCCACTGGCTTAGCCTCATCTGCGGGAGAGGGTGTCATCGTGGCCGCCCTCTTCCACCCTCGTCAGACCTCTTTTGCAGGCGGTGCGGTGCATCTGAGCAAGCAGGGCACAGACAAGAGATGGAGCCCCCCCCCCCCGAGATGCCCTTCTTCTCCTCACCAACTAATTTGAACCGCAAAAAAAA
>JABEYC010000718.1:0-15322 GCA_013266195.1 Fusarium zealandicum | reverse complement strand
CAGCCACCCCCCCAAAAACTCTGGTCGCCCCCAAAAAGTGCCCCGCCATTCTCCTCGAACTTCCTTACCTTAAACCCCGCCGCTTCCATTCGCAATCCGCTCGCATTAAAACTAATAAACTGTCCTCACCGCAAGCTCTCCCCCATCATCCATAACAAAGAAATCAACAATGCCTGTTGGAACAGTTCTCGTCACCGGGTACGCCACTTATTCCTCCCTTGCGACACCCACGGCCTTTTTGCGCTCGTCCTCGATTTCTTCTTTGTCCCCGTCGCAAACTTGATCTCGACGACCCAGCCCTCATCAGACGGTGTCGCACGTTGTCATCAAAGAAACAGAACAGCCCTCTTGCTAACCATATCCTCTTTCTCTTTCATAGTGGCACGGGCTACATTGGCTCTTTCACCACCCTTGCCCTGCTCGACCACGGTTACGATGTTGTTATCGTCGATTCTCTCTACAACTCCTCCGAGGTCGCCCTTGACCGCATCGAGCTACTGAGCGGCCGCCGTCCAGACTTTTACAAGGTCGATGTGACAGACGAAAAGGCTATCAACGAGGTGTTTGCTAAGCACCCCGCCATTGACAGCGTCATTCACTTTGCTGCCCTCAAGGCAAGTTGTTGCTATCCCTCCTAGCCCGCACCGACTAACACCGTCCTCAGGCTGTCGGCGAGTCTGGCGTGATCCCCCTCGAGTACTACCGTGTCAATGTCGGCGGCAGCATCGCCCTCCTCCGCGCCATGGAGGCCAACAACGTCACCAACATCGTCTTCTCCTCCTCCGCTACCGTCTACGGCGATGCCACCCGCTTTCCCAACATGATCCCCATCCCCGAGCACTGCCCCATCGGACCTACAAACACATATGGCCGCACCAAGTCGATGATCGAGGACGTTATCAGCGACTTTGTCAATGCTCAGCGCACCAACCTCGAGAAGGAAGGCAAGGAGTACAAGCAATGGAACGGTGCACTGCTGCGATACTTCAACCCTTGTGGTGCCCACCCCAGCGGCATTATGGGTGAGGATCCCCAGGGCATCCCCTTCAACCTTCTGCCCCTTCTCGGACAGGTGGCGACCGGCGAGCGCGAGAAGCTTTTGGTATTTGGCGACGGTAAGTTTTTTTCTAGTCAGGCACATTTCTTAGTCGTGCAGTTCCTAATACAGTCTAGATTACGCCTCCCGCGACGGCACCGCCATTCGCGACTACATCCACGTTATCGATCTGGCCCGTGGTCATCTCGTCGCCCTCAACTACCTCCGTGAGAACCAGCCCGGTGTCAAGTCATGGAACCTCGGCTCTGGTCGCGGCAGCACCGTCATTGAGATTATCAAGGCCTTTAACAAGGTTGTTGGCCGAGACCTTCCCTATCACGTCAACCCCCGACGACAAGGCGACGTCCTCGATCTCACCGCGAACCCTTCGCTGGCTAACGAGGAGCTCAATTGGAAGACAGAGCTCACCATGGAGGAGGCCTGTGACGACCTCTGGCGATGGGTCCAGAACAACCCCCAGGGCTACCGACAAGAGCCCCCCGCGGAGCTGTTGGATGCTGTCAAGGCCTCAAAGGCTTAAAATATGATTTGATGATATAGGCTACTCGTATGCGAGCAGGTCTTTTTGCAGCTTGAGTCTTAGAGTTCTTGGTGGTTTATGTTTTTGGATTAGGTGGTTGAGCCATCCATAGCATTCAGACATGTAGCGCATTTCAAAAAAAAATAGCCAGACTAGCATTAATCACACTTTATGAGGAGCTTGCCTGTCGTCTTCCGGCTCTCGATATCCTGGTGCGCCCGTGCCACTTCCTTGAGGGGGTACACGTCGTGAATCGCAATCTCCAGCTTCTTGGACTTGATCATGTCAAAGAGCTCGTTGGTGTACTTTTCCAGGTCAGATCGCTCCGCGGTGTAGCCGGTGACCGCGGGTCGCATCAACCGAACATTCTTGGGCGTTAGGCGGAGGATGTTGACAGGGTCCACGGCGCCAGACTAGTTTGCTGTTAGCTATATGCTCCAGCACTCTGCCATTGAGTGCGACTTACCGCGTTGCCAAACGAGATGATGCTGCCCTTGGTCGCAATCATCTCCAAGTCCGCATCAAACGTACTCTTACCGACACCGTCAAAGATAACGTCCACGCCGTGGCCGCCCGTGATCTCCTTGACCTTGGCCGCCAGATCGTCATGCGAGTTGATGGTCCACTCGGCGCCATTCTTCTTTGCCAGAGCAAGCTTCTCCTCCGAACTCGCTGTGCCGATAGTCTTAGCGCCCACCGCACGTAGCATCTGGACAAGGAAAGTACCGACACCGCCAGCTGCGGCATGGACAAGCACCCATTGACCGGCCTTTACCTCACCAGCTTCACGGATAAGGGTCCAGGCTGTGAGGCCCTGCAGATACGCGGCGGCGGCCTGATCGGTGGGGACCTCGTCGGGGATGATGATGGCACTAGCGGCGTCGACGACGCTGTACTCGGCGTATGCACCGACGGTGCCCATAAATACAACACGAGAACCAGAAGGGAAGCCCGACACGGAAGAGTGCGCGTCAACAATTGTTCCGGCAGCTTCACGGCCAAGAGTCATGGGGAGATGCGGCGTCTTGTAAAGACCAGTACGGAAGTAAGTGTCGATGTAGTTGAGGCCCGCGAACTGGTTGCGCACGAGGATCTGACCCTCGCCCGCTTTTGGCACGGGAGCGTCATTGTACTCAAGGACGTCTGTGCCGCCGTTCTTTGAGATCTGAACGGCCTTCATCGTGGGAGGAACGGGAGCCATCTTGCCGTCGGAGAGGTGAGAAGCGACGCGGGTGATGCGCTGGATAGGAATGGAAGACGTCAGAGGTCTCGCGACAAGAGAAGAGGATCTGAGGAGTGAGCGTTGGAGCGGCGTGGCGAGCGATTGGGCCATTACCTGGTTGTTTACAGAGAAAGAAATCGAGGAAGTGTCGTAGGTAGGTGCAACCTATAAACGTCGTTGGAGGTCTTGATGTGAACGGATGTCGAGCTCCGATAGTGGGATCTACGCTTTGGCGGGGTCGGAGAATGTTCCATAATGGCGGGGTAGATCCAATGGCTTGGTGTTCCGGTTGCTTGCTTAGCAATCAAGGTAGGAACGTACACGGAAGTGCGGTTTCAGGTTTAGAGGTGGGAAGACAGAATTGACTTTCTCAATTAATTTAGACGAGGCTGGTTCGGGATTTTCGATTATATGAGATGAAGTTGCATTAGATTACCAAGGATTGGCAGAACGCTGACCGCTGACAACCCCTAGGCTGCCAGCGGAAGTATACTAGTAGGGTGAGATTTTCAGATTCGAACTCATTCGAAGGAGCGCTGGATTAAATTTTTAGCTTTAGCTTTGACTTGGTTAATTTTGTCCTGGTTCGCCATGTAGTGAGCTAGTATTCAATTACAAATAGGATACCAACATGGAATCCCATTAATCACATAAATTAGGGGGCAATTACTATCTACCTAGGTACAGGATTGCCCAACACTGATTAGAGTACATTCCATAGGTATTTTATTCACTTTCCTTAGCCTGTTTGGTATCCCGAACGACGTTGAAATCATACTACCGTGTAAGTGGTCCGGTTAGTGTGGATGGATGCCAGGGTGTGCGCGATCTTACTTGACACCAGATTTAGACAAACTTACTGCCTTACCTACCGGCCTCGCTCATGTCCTTGTCCCTGGACCTAGGTATCTCGACTCGGTCATGTCTCATATTAAAAGCCCGTTCCTAGGCGATAGAAGCGCAATTTTATGTTCCCTAGAAGCATATGGGTCGTTTCATCCGCTTTGCGCCAAGCTCGTCACCTATAGGGTAATCTCAATGCTATTGAATATCAGATATCCTAGAGACCATCCAGTCAAGCTATGTACCCTGCCTACCTTGCCAGACTAATGTCAATCAGTAGGTTGGTTGTATCACATGACGACGAAGTTTGACTAACGAGAGTGCATCAATACGCTCACAATATGAGATCCATGTGGATGACTCGGGCAAAGTTTAGACGACGCGTCTCCTCGGCTTACCACAGCGCAAAACGGAGAATACGAGCGTAATCATCGCGAGTTCCAGCCGGGCTCTCCTAAGCGACGACCATCCATTGGAAGATTAACGGTTGGATATGAACGAGACTGCTCAAATTTGCAGAGGTTGCGCCAGCATACGCGTAACCTTCTCACGCAAATGGCACCAGCTGGGGGCCTCCGGGACTCCCTCGGAGCGATCCGACCAACCCCCAAGACTTTTCGAACGCGGTCTATTCTTAGGCTATCGCCCGAAGGGTGCCTCTTGCGGTCTAGCGACCGACAGTAAGGTTTTCTGTCAGAGACTGAAGTGACAAGGCGGTTTCAAGTCGCCCCGCGGAAACAAAAAGTTCCATGTTCCATGGATCGTTTGTACTGAAAGATTGAGGTATCGTGTGGTGGATGTCATGTCGTGTGGCAGTGCAACGCCCGAGCTTGCGACAGAGCCGTCTGTTCCTTGCCTTGAGGCTTGGCACGAAGGACTTCGTAGGTCTCTCTGCGAGGGATATCGAGAGGCAGATGGTGCCTGTTCTTGGGGAAAACGCTTGTACAGATGAATTATTGAGCGGGCTTTCAAGTTGTCGTCGAGGTCTCTTCCAGTTCCAGGATGTAAAAGAAACCTAACCCTCCGGGCCGTCAAGCAGCAAACTTAAATGCCGGGTCCATGCCCAGACTGTACGTCACCGCTCGGGGGATCCTCCAGGGGCAAGTTCTAACTTGTGGGGCGCTATGCGGCTGTGGCACAGTGGGTTCCACAGTGCTGCACATCCCCAGGCTTGGTGCCGTAACGAGATGAAGCTTGAAAGGGCCAATTGCAGGCATAATGCATGATGAAAGGAAGGAAGGAGCCACCGGGAAGGGGTTGCATTTTGAGGTGGCTAGGTATGAGGCTCCAGCCTTATGAAGAGCCGTCCCTCTTCTTGAAACTTGTATTTTTCACCCACAACCTGCATCTTTAGCATCGCTCCAATACCGTCCCGCCTCGTCGACCAAGGCCGCCCCTGGGGATCTTATTCCGTCGTTACTCTACGAAGCGTCGTCAGCTTCTCGACCTTCCGCCACCGAGATTCGTCACCTTCAACAAAGCATTACAGCGAGTGTAGAGTGCTCTGGCTGTCAATCCACACTCGTTGTAGCTTCTGAACCGTTCCAGATGACAGCTTCAAGCTAAAATGAATACCACCAAGGCCGATGTTCGCCAGAGGCGCATCATCCAGCTATCGCAGCAATGGGGCTTCACTTTTCCACCACACGCGCCTACTCCCCTTGCGCGGCCTCAGAATCCTCCCTCTTTCCGGACACAAGCGGATGACGAGGTTGCCGAGGGCCTTTTGCAAAGGAGATGCGCCGAAGTCGCCCAGCTACGGCCCAAGAGCGGGCTGTCCCGTGCTTTCTCGTCCAGTAACCTCAAAAAGGGCAAGCATTGGGACACGAAAGAGACATTTAATGTTCTAAACTCTTGGGTTGATAGTTCTGGGTCAGCTGGTGTTGCCGAGGCCCTTATTGCGAAGCTGGCTGCTGCTGGCGTCGATCTCAGTGGCATGAACACGCAAAAATCCGGGATACTAAACCGTCGTCGAAGTTTCGAAAACGGCAATGACCGCACTCGCCTGCTCAAGTCCGCCATTGAGCGAGGCCAACTGGAGACGGTCCAAGTCCTGGTACCTCATGCTGATCCTTTAGCCCTCGATGCCTGTCTCCCTGCTGCCATCAGGACCAGGAACACACAAATCGTCGAGGTTCTACTAAGATACGGAGCGAATGCCTCACAGACTGCAGAGGGACAGGACGAGTTCCGCAAGGCGTGCGCTGCCCCCGCCTTATCAGGAATCGCTGCACTTATTCTTCGATCGGAAGGACGACCATCGCCAGTGTGCGTATCGCAAGCATTGTCAGATGCTACAAGAGCACAATCCTTTGACACCGTCTTGAACCTTAGCCGCTCTACAGCAGATTCAAACTACAACAATGCCGAAGCTCTCAAGATTGCTGTCAATAACGAGCGGAGAGATATTGCGATGGCCATTGCCACAGGAAACAGACCTCCCCAGAGTCCTGGAATTGAGGAGGCCTTTCTGCTCCTCATCGAGCATTCGTCGCTGAGTCCCAAAATGAAACTCGATTTTGCCGAACTCCTTCTCTGTTGCGGTGCACAGGGTGACATTCTGGCTCGGTCGCTCGAGGTAGCTTGTGACTCCCAGTTCTTTGAGATGGCCGACCTTTTGGCCCGTTACGGAGCTTCGGTCGCGCACAATGACGCATCTGCCTTGAAGTCTGCCATATCTAGAGGACAGGTCAGTCTTGTAAGGTCTCTGCTCAACGGCTCCTCAACCGTCGACCCTGTTTTGGCATCGAGCTGTATCTCTTTGATCCCTGAGCAAGCAGCGCCCGGGATGAGGCAGGCGTTACTGTCCATGTTGCTGAGAAAAGGCGCCAACGGGGCTGCTTTGAACGAATGTCTTGTCCAAGCGGCCAAGTCTGGGGATGTACAGTCTGTCGAACTCCTCCTCGATCCCCATTTCCACGACCAGTCAAATGGGCATCAAGATGGCAACGGACGACCACGGATCAGCAACCGCCATGCCGTAGCATCCCCTGATTATCAAAATGGAGAGGCCCTACGAGCAGCCGTCTCGAGAGGGGACGCAGACATGACTGCCAAAGTACTTGCAGCGAGGCCGTCGAACGAGACCCTCACGGCAATCTTTCCATTGATCAAGAGCCTCCCTGCCACAGATCGATACCATATGGTTGAGCTATTCCTCAAAGGGGCATTGACTGGCCCATGCTTGCATTCCGCGTTACAAGACGCCATCAGCGAAGATCCTTATCATCGAGATGACGCCCTCATCAAGCTTTTATTGAAGTATAATGCAGACATCAACTACGATGACGGCGCTGGGCTTCAAGCCATCATCTCGCGGCAAGATCTCGAAGTTCTGTCCTCCCTGATGCAGAACGCTTCTCCTCAAACAGCAGCGGCACGCATCGCCGATGTAATGAGAGTTACGGACCACCGAGTCCGTCACGACATGATGGCGATGCTTTTCAACGCTACAGCTAGTGTGGGAGTGCAACAGGTGGCCGAGGCTTTACTTGTAACACTGTCGGAAAAGCCTGTGGACATGTCTCTCCTTCATCTCATTTTACAACAGGGACGGGCGGACATCAACCATCTGGGAGGCCAGATACTACAAAAGGCCGTTCAGAATCCCGACCCAAAGGTCATCGATTTAGTGCTTAGCCTCGGTAAACAGACAGGAGATACAATACCGCGTTGTCTTGACGGATTGGCACCTGTCCCGTCAACAGACAACAAAGCCTGGAGGCTTGGTGTCATTCTGGCAAAGTCCTCCAGGAAGCACGACCTGACCGGGATGCTTGTGCGAGAAGTCCAATCGCTCATTCACGATAGCTCGGGCCAATCAGCTTTCTCTACTTTGAAGAAGTTACTTGAATGTGGTGCAGACCCCAACACTCATCAAGCCAGGCCGTTGTGTTCCGCAGTTGCTGCAGCTCGGGAGCCGCTGGTTGATATCATGTTCAACTGCGAAAAACCACCAACTGCGCCGTCATTAGCAGTTGCTTTGCCTCATGCTCTTTCTATCTCGGATCCCATGAACCGGTTGACTTTCACGAAGAGATTGGTGGAGTCTGGCGCCCTTCCTCGAGAAGTCAACAGGGCGTTGATTCATGCTATCAGCAACTTGACATCTGACATCGCTTTGCTTGGTATTTTGGCCAGTTTTGCGGATGCTTCTGATGGCGAGGCTCTGGCATTGGCCGTTTCGAAAGAATCACCTGAGATCCTTGACTTACTACTCTTACGGACAAAGCACTCCGTGGAACACAGGAACTCGTGCTTGGAGAAAGCAATGAATATTTCCGAGTGGACCCCGAGGCTTGCCATCTGCAGTCGTTTGGCGAAAGCTGGAGTGTCCCAACAAACCACCTCCAACGCCCTACTCATCGCTGCTCGTGATGGAGACCTGGAGCTTGGAGATGTTTTGATCGCGCATGGCGCCAGTATCTCGACAAACGACGGCCAGGCCATTATTGAGGCATGCCGTGGTGGCTCAGTTGAGGTTCTGGACGTCCTCTTGAAATCGAGCGTTGACACTCAGAAGTCTACGCTTGAGCGAGGTTTCCAAGCTGCTACTGAAGTCGGCGATCTCAACAAAAGAGCCATGGTCTTTCAACGTCTCCTCAGAAGAGGCGTGTCGGGTGAAGTTGTCGACGCTCAACTTGTCTCAGCCGCCAAATATGGCGATCCCGGCCAGGAGATCCTGCGAGTTTTGTTAGCAGCCGGTGCAGACCCTAACTACAGCAACGGCGAAGCAGTCGTTGCCGCTACAAGAAGTGCCTTTGTCGCAAGCCTCGAGTTGTTGCTGGGGCTATGGCAAGAAGGCGGCAATCAGGTAAGTCGGCCCGGCCATGATCAAAGTAGAGTTGCTGACGCGTCTGAACAGAAGAAGACATCCCCTCCAACATTGATAAGGGCGTTGAAGGCTTGTTGGAAGCTGAACCACGACACTCGATTTCATATTGTTGAGGACTTGATGAAAGCCGGTATGCTGGCTGTAGACGAGGTTCATATTGGGTTGAGTAAGGCCGTCGGCGAGGAAGAGCCAGATGATCGGCTTGTTAAGCTCTTAATCGCCTCTGGAGCATCCCCCTTGACCAACAGTTGCTATGCTCTAGTCCAAGCTGTACAAGGGGTCAAGGCATCTACACTAAAACTACTCCTAACTTGCGATATTTCTGAGCATGAGATCAGCCAGGTATTCTCTGGTGGTTTCACAGCTGAAAAGTTTGAGACGTGGTTTACGTTGGATGGCCTGGAAGTTGCGAAATTGCTTCTGGAAAGGGGAGCAAGGCCAACCGCCGCCCTGAGTGGTGCGCTGGTCATGGTGATGGAAAAGAGCAGCGACGAGAGCGAAGCACTGGCAGACCAATTTGTTGACCTATTTGTCGCCCACGGTGCTGATGTCAACTTTGAGAACGGAGAGCCGCTCGTCTGCGCATCGTCTAAAGCCAAGGCTTCTTGGACGGAAAAGCTTCTCACATGCAAGCCATCAGGTCAAACACTCTTGCTTGCCTTTGAACGCGTTTTCGATACATCTAGGTCACCAGATGAGGTACTAAAGCTGTTCGAGCTGTTTTCTGGATACCGGGAAGGTGAAGTTGGGTTGGATGTTATGGCTCAGAGTCAAGGATCTGGGTCCATTCTCATCAAGGCAATTACACAATACCCGAGATCGAATGAACTCTTGCAGACGTTATTGGACGCTGGTTTCTATCACGACCAGACAACAACGTATCGCATTCACGACAGCATCGAGAATCCCGAAGAAGTGACTGTGTTGGTCTGGGCCATTGCCCAGCCCCAGAAGAAAGTCAGCTCGGCACTGATCAAGTTGCTGATTGAACGAGGTGGTGAGTGCTCGAGTCTTTGGATTGTAAAGAAATCGACTAACCCTTATAGCAAACGTCAACTTCGAGACAGCTATCAGCAGGACGACACCAGTCATGCTGGCTATTCAGACGCGTCGACCTGATGTCGTCAAAGAACTACTCATGGAAGGGGCTCACGTTGATGTTACCGATGCCATGGGCCGGACGCCGCTCTCGATGGCGACTGATATTGGTGGCGATCTATCTACCCGCATGATGGGCAATCTTCTCGCAGTTGATCAGTCGCAAAACGATGGATCACTGCATAATGCTGCTAGAGAGCTGAATCTTGCTGCAGTGAGCGTTCTTGTGGAGCACGGCCATCACCCTGATTTCCCAAGCCCGCTACACGACGGTCGCAGTGCTCTCAGCGAAGTCTGTTTCCGTGGCTCTGACTCGGGCACCCTTACTGCAGACCGAGAGAAGTTGATGCAGAGAGTCATGGCCTTTCTTGTCGAAGCCGGATCTGATGTCAGTATCAAGTCACGCGATAAGTCGATGCTGCTTCTCTGCTTTGACGCTTTTGATGCTCTCGCCACCACTCGAAGTTTCTTAAAGGTCGCCATGTGGAAGGATATCAACAAGCCTTTCAACCGCTACACTGACGGACAATATACCTATTCTCCAACGATGTATATCAAGAAGGTCATGCAGCCGTCGGATACTCGGGATCAGCTTCTGAATCTACTCCGGGCGAACCGGGCGGTGGACGTGTACTATGCCAACTCGGGAGAGCAGCCAGACGATGCCGTCGGCCTGCCTGCCGACATGGAAGTCCAAGAGCGGGAGCGAAGGGCTCGACTCAAGCGTATTGCACTCGAGTCTGAAGATCATGTCATCTCTCTTGCTCGCCGAAAAGAGGTGGCTAGCGTGGAGAGGCAGATCTGGGAACACAAGGCCCAGCTCGAAGACGTCCGTCGCCGCAAGCTCCATAACGAGGACGTGATTGCGGTGCAACAAAAGGCTAATGTCGAAGAGTCGCTCTTCAATGATGCACTTAAGAGAAGGCTGACTGAGCAGCGGACGCTCACCCAGTCAAGCCTTGATCGCACTAAGGCTGTGGCAGCAGCTGAGCTCAAGGCGGAAGAGGCGCGGCAGCAGAAGACCATCGAGTGGGAGTCCAAGATGAACACGGAGCGCGTGAGCAATGCCCAGGCACTCAGTAGCCTGCGGATAAGCGAGCGAGACGAGTTGGATCGTATCGAGAAGGGGTCGGAAGAAAGGTTGAAGAAGAGATTTGAGGCTCAGAAGAAACTAGTGGAATCACAGGAGAGGCTGGCGAAGCGAATAGCGTCAGGGCCAGGAGGCGCGGAGACGAGAAGACAGATTGGATATGTGGAGGAGGTGAACTAATGAAGAGGATGTAAAACGAACATGGTTGGAAAAGGCGCTGGCGTTTGGAGGCTTGGTTTATTGTAGATAGATACTTCTCACTTTAAATACGAAGCGAATCTCTTTTGCTCGATATGGACGTTGCAGCGGGTGCATCCAAGGACGTGAGCGAGAGTCTGAATGGAATCGTATACTGAGTAAATATTCATCTTTATCAATAATTCCAACGCCCCGACCGACAAGCTGACGACAGATCCGAAATCCTATAGCAAGTACAGCAACTGGTATAAACTAAAAGTACAAGGCCTATACTATATATAGCTCTTCTCGTGGTAAACAAACCAAATCGTACACATCATCGTGGATATACATAAGCTGTCCTCCAAATCGTCTCAACCACAAGTCTATACTTCCACATCATCACATGTTACTTGTCCTTCCTCGCCATCTTGATCGAGTCGGCACCTGTCTCGACAACACGATAAACATCGGCATCGCCCTCTCCGCTGGCAGCCTTGGCATAGGCCTCTTCACTCCGATCGCAGAGCACATCAAGGTCAGAGTCGCTGAGCACTTCTGCGCCGCCAGACACTTGATACACTTCTCCATCCTTGAGAAGAAGGGCGCGAAGGGACTCTGGGTCCAGATCCTCGCGGAGATCCATCTTTTGGCCTATGTTTTTGAAGCCGCCCTTTTTGATGACGAGTTTCTCCAGGCGGCGTTTGGCGTCTGCCGAGAGGAGGAGTGTCTCCTCGACTGTGTCCTTTGTTGCGAGGCGGAAGACGATGACGGGGCGGGTCTGTCCGATGCGATGGCATCGGTCTTGGGCTTGGAGATCCTGTTGTGGGTTAAAGTCCGAGTCAAACAGGATCACCGTGTCCGCGGATGCGAGATTGATGCCCTGGCCGCCGGCACGCGTGGACAGCAAGAAGATTTTGTAGTCTGGATCGCTATTAAAATCTGCGATCTGAGAACGGCGGCTTTCCTGCGGGACGGAGCCGTCGATGCGACAAACTTTCCAACCGCGAAGAGAACGACAGTAGTCCTCTAGAATGTCCAGCTGCGTCGTGAACTGCGAGAAGATCAAGACTTTGTGATCGTCTTCAAAGAGCCGACAGAGCAGGCGGTCTAGCAGTAGCATCTTGCCAGAAGAGGCGACAATAGAGTCGTCGATTGGAATATCGTCTGATATATTCCAAGGATTATAAAAGTTGTGCGGCGAGTTGCATACGAGACGTAGCTGAGCTAGGGGATTTCCGAGCTTCTTTTGGGCGATTTGTTTTTCTGAATAGTTAGTACGAGCAGAGGAGACAGAGAGAGATGAAGTAACTTACTGGCAAGCTCAAGAGTCTTTGCTCGCTCGACTTCTTCGGCGGACATGGACGTCTCGGTGCTGTTGTCGTCCTCTTCGCTGGCCATCTCGCCGGCAAGTTTTGCCTCAAACTCATCGTCCGACAACTTTTCCTCATCTGAGCCGACGTCTTGGTACGTACGCGTCTTTCGGGGTCGGCCGCGCAGACCGACAGGTGTCGACTGGCGACTTGATTTCGCGCTCTTCGCTTCAGACTTGATGGAGGTCGGAGGGCTCTTTCGCTTCCCGGTAGACTTTTCTGGGGCTGCGGCGGCTGTCTTGGCATCCTTGGGTGGCCTGCCTCGACCGCGCTTGGCCATCATGGCCGAAAAGATATTGGGAGCAGGAGAAGCAGTCGGCTTCTCCGTAGAATTCTTCTTTGGACTCTCGCGGACTGGAAGAGACATGGTCTTGGGACGCGGAGCAGTGCTGCTCGACCGAGATGTGCCTCTGCTTGGTCTTGTGGATGAAACCGCACTGTTTATCTTCTCGACAACCTTTTCCTCGAGAAACCGCCTCGTGTCAATGTTTTTGTTAGTGAGAACATTGTACAGGTCAGTCTGCTCGAGTGACATGGGTGCGAACAGGACGTATTCCCTTTTCTTAGGGAGGTAAGCCGCAACGTCTTGTTTAACACGTCGCAGAAGCATTGGCTGAAGGATGAGGTGGATTTTCTTGACCAAGTCCTGTTTTTTTCGATCCGCGATGAACTCCTCAGCGCTTCGTTCGTCTTCCAAGTCTGAAAAGTCAAACCAGGACTCGAAGGCCTCCCAGTCGGTGAAGATGTTTGGTAGCAGAAAGTGAAGGAGGGACCATAGCTCTTTGAGGTTGTTTTGTAGGGGAGTGCCTGTGATGAGAAGACGGGTAGCAGAAGAGAACTGTCTAAGCTGCTGAAATAGCTTTGCCTCTGCGTTCTTCATGCGATGTCCTTCATCCTGAGATGTCCGAGTTAGTACTGACATTGCGACAACGCTGGGAGTCGTGGCTCACAATGATGATAAACTCCCACTGAATCTTGGACAAGTTGTGCTGATCCCTCAGAACCATTTCGTACGAAGTGCACACAACCGGAAACTTGGTCGTAGGGCGGCCACTCTTAAGGTGCTTCATCATTTCGGTCTTGAAAATGTTCTCCCGCTGCTCTTTGTTTCCGTGATACATGACCACGGGGATCGAGGGTGTCCATTTGGCGAACTCATCCATCCAGTTTGATAGGGTGCTTAGAGGCGCGACGATAAGGTGAGGGCCGAGGTAAGCTTCTTGCTCGCGGAGCAGGGCGATCAAGGCAATCGTCTGTACAGTTTTGCCTGGCAAGGTCAGTTCGAGTGCCTCTGCTAGGAACGATCAGAACTCACCGAGACCCATCTCGTCAGCGAGGATGCCAGACATTCCTTGAGAACAAATCTCATACATCCAGGTAAGTCCTTCGAGTTGATAGTCACGCATGACACCATTGACCATACACTTGGGTTGCTCCGCCATCTTGAGATGGTGCTCTCCCAGTGTCTTTCCATCAAGGCTGCTTCCGACTCGACCCAAAACCTGCGTTTTCTTTGTCAAGATATCGCTAAAGGCAGCGCTCTTTGCAAGGAGGTCATCAAGCTCTCTCGCTTTGGCTTCTCGTTCGGGTTTAGTCTCGGCCTTCTTCTTCTTTCGTTTCCGGATGAGAGCTTGCCGACGTTTCTCTTCAGCTTTGTCGTTTTCCGCTCTTGCGGATTCCTCTTCTTTCTCGAGAGCGTCCTCGACCGTGCTTTCGACCTTCATGGTAGAATCCGGAGATTCGGTTGTAGGAGGCGAACTTGGGATGCTCGTAGGGAGTCGTGATTCAGATCGAGCCGAAGTGACCGTATCGGACGGAGAAGTCGGGGTCTCCATTGTAGCAAGCTGCAGTACATAAACGAAAGAAAGAAAGGAACGAAAAGACGAGGAAAAGAAAAAGCCAAGGACTCTCGAGTTCAGAGGCTTGTTGTTTTTGCCTGTCGATCGCCGCTAAGGGGGCGATGATGTCTTTGACTGTGCGCCTCAAATCGGGGGGGGGAGAAGAAAAAGTACCAGGTAATCCTTAGGGTCTTGAAAGAAGAAAATTTAGATAATACACGCAATAAGAAGCAAACGAAAACGATAAATGTCCAAAAGTCGACGTCGAATAGATACAATCGAGTCGTTTGTCGTGAACAATGGCAGAGAGAATCGAGGCCTATTCAAAGGGCGTAACGCGTAAAGCTGTGAAGGAGCGCGACACGAGAAGGTAGCGCAGTCACGGGTTGGCGCGTTAATTGGATTGCGTGTGACTAAGCAATCTCAGATGTGCGCCACAGACAATCCACTCAGCGCCACTGCAAAGCCTCTCGTGCCCCTCCATCTAACCCCGCCAACAAAATATTGACAGACCAAAGACTCACTCCCACACTTGAACGAAAGCCCTTACACCTCTTTGAGACTGAGCAATTCACCTCCAAACAACCCCCGAGTGAAGCCATCGAAGCTTCCTCTTTTCTATCCAGCCACACTGTTCTCCCTCCGCGTCCTTCGTCCGGCTACCCGAAGCCTCTCGTCTCTCCGATCGCTCACCACCTTCAGAATGGCTTCCTTTGCTTCCCAGACCTACTCCTCCACCGAGGAGGCCGAGATCCAGCAGTGGCTCACCACCTCGGAGCGCATCAAGTCCCCCGAGGACAAGTCAACCATCCTCGAGACCCTTAACAGCCACCTCTCCAGCCGCTCTACCCTCCTCGGCAGCAAGCCCTCCAAGGCTGATGTGGCTATCTACGAGACCCTAGCCCCCGTCGTCGCCCAGTGGTCCCCCGAGGAGCGCACCGGCGAGAAGGGCCACCCTCACATTGTCCGCCACGTCGACTTTGTCCAGAACTCGCCCCTCTTCGGCCTCGAGGTCAAGGAAGAGAACAAGGTCAAGGTCGACCAGGACAACGTCCTCTACGTGAAGCCCCCCGTAGACGCAAAAGCCGAGAAGGAGCGCCTTAAGAAGGAGAAGGCTGCCGCCGCCGCTCCTGGTGGTGAGGCCTCGCTCGTTGACCGCACCAAGGAAAAGGTCAAGGAGGTTGTTGAGGGCGCCAAGGAGAAGGTTGCTGGCGACAAGCCTAAGAAGGAGAAGAAGGAGAAGGCTCCCAAGCAAAAGGCCGCCCCCGCC
>JABEYC010000716.1:0-12886 GCA_013266195.1 Fusarium zealandicum | reverse complement strand
TCGGCGCCGGCGCCGATGCCGTGAGCTTCCCGCGATCGACATCGGGCAAAAACTACCTCTCTTTAAAAGTCGGGACCGTCGACAAGCCCAAGAAGAGCAAGCAGCAAAAGAGACAGGATGAGGAAGATACGATACTGGCGACGTTGGAGAACATGGAATATTTCTACGCGACCGAGCGTGCGTCTACCCCGACAGCGAACAAGATATCGACTTTACTAACAACGAGATAGTCGAGATGGGCACGCCGCCGCAGAAAGTCACCGTCCTCGTCGATACCGGCTCTTACGAACTCTGGGTCAACCCCGACTGTCAAGAAGCCCAAACTCAGGCGCAATATGAGATGTGCCTCGACTTTGGCCAATATGAGCCCGACGACTCTGAGACCCCCCCCGTTGGGCCCTTTGGCAAGTCGACGCTCAACTACGGCGATGCCTCCGATCCCTCAACCCAGACCTCGGCCGTCATTCGATACTATGCCGACACGTTAACATTTGGCGACTCCGAGGTCAAGAACCAGACATTTGGAGTTCTCGAGGAAAGCGACGGTATCGCGCAGGGTATTCTCGGTCTTGGGCCCGATCTGCAAGGCGGCTTCGACAGCGACGAGCCATACCGCCTGTTGCTAACGTCAATGGCCGACGAAGGCCTCATCAACAGTCGCGTCTTCTCTCTGGATCTGCGCCATCACGATGCCGTCGAGGGCGCCGTTGTATTCGGCGGTATCGACCGCAACAAGTTCGTTGGCGAGCTGGAGGCGGTGGATATCGTTCGCGGCCACGACCGCGCCTATCGTCTCGCCGTGGACCTGAGCAGCATAGGCATAGCCTTCGGCGAAGACGAAGAAGAGTTCGACCTCGACGAAGAAGACACCAACGTCCTGCTTGATTCCGGAACCACCATCACCCGCATGCACTTCTCGGCCGCCCGGCCCATCCTCGAGAAGCTCGATGCGCAGGACGACGGCGAGGGCTTCTACCAGACCGACTGTGCGAACCGAGACATGGAGGGCGGTGTCGACTTTGGCTTTGGGAAGAAGATCATCCGCGTCCCATTCAGTGATTTCATCCTCGAACTGGGGCTGGGGTCGTGTTACATTGGCCTGGTCACCACAACCGAGCAGCAGATTCTGGGTGACTCGGTCCTGCGGGCTGGATACTTTGTCTTTGACTGGGACAATGAGGAGGTTCACGTCGCGCAGGCTGCCAACTGCGGTGATGAGGATATCGTCGCTGTGGGGTCTGGCTCAGATGCTGTCCCTGATGTCACGGGCAAGTGCAAGGAGAGCGATGCCCGGGCCACCGGACGTGTAAGTACTTGAGTCGTCGGTTGAGGAAGAGGGGTTTTATGACTAACATGATCGCCAGGCCACCGTCACCAGAGCATCCGATCATACTACCCTCCCTACACAGGCTTACACCACAACATATACCATCACCTCATGTCCCGAGTTCGACCGCGGGTGCAGGACCGGCGTCGTGACAACACAGACTGTCGGACCGGCTCGTCCGACCGTTACCGTCACGGCGGGAGCCAGCCCGGACGACGACGACGACTCGGCCGCTTGGCAGGCCGTGCCCGTGAGCTGGATCTTCGCCATCATTGGCGCGTTTGCATTGGGAGCGAACTTGTTATAGAGTTGTCATGTCATGTCACATAAAGGGGAGGATGAGGACCATTTGCATATTAGAACGATTGTATGTCCTGACGATATTGTTATGACTCTAATCTGATAGACCTGTTTTCAAGTCAACAGCCTCGCCTCTGGTGGTTTGACTCCCACCAAGTAGTCTTGAGCAGGAAGAGCCAGTCCACCCTGACAGCGCTCTCTTATTTGCTATGGATCCAATGGAGATTCTTCTATCCACATCGCACTGAAACACTAGTAGTTCAAGGCAGCAACATGCATCGCTATGCTCAGGCTGATCCCTTTGCCTCCTGGAAAAGGACTGCAAAGGACAAACCCAAGATTGGTAATATGAACTTGGCCATGCATCTGACGGACCAAACCAAACTATACATGTCGGGTTTGGTCTATTGGCCGGCTAAAACTGAGCGTTAATCACAGAGCGTATTCTCGTCTAAGAGCCTCTCCTCATAACTAGGCAAGACGCGAAAATATTTAGACTGAATTCTGACTATCATGTTAAGGCTTGTTTTTTTAGACGAGGAATGATCAAAGCGACTTCAGGTCACATAGATTCGGGTGCCTGGCCAGCGGTATCTGCTTCCCACCGCATGAGCACACAGGGATCAAAGTCGATCCTTCATGTGCCTTGGACTGTGCGCATGATGAGATAGAACTCCCCAACTTCCAGGGCAGCGTCATTTAATGCTTCATTTACTGAAGATCAAGAGCGGCATCCAGAGTCATTGGTCGGGACTAGAAGACGACGCCTCTTTGGCGATATTGACTCGGCATCAAGCTGTCAGCACGGGTAGACCCAAATGAGCAAGCTTCATCCCAACAGGCTAGCTGGACTTTGCTGGAATAAGGATCTGAAATTGGATCCAGGCGAATGATGGAGCTGAACCAAACTGTACGGGTCTGTACCGGAGACCATGTAGGTCTGGCGCATTGTATGTACGTAGTGCGGACCGACAGATAGGTAAAGGCGGAACGGGACTTGGCGGTAAGGAGATGACGACCCACTAGACCAAATGCCGCACTCAGCTCCGAGGAAGCTCTCTAGGTTCTCTAGCTCTTCTTGGGAGGTCTAGGAGGGGTTTTGACTGAGAGACGTGCGAATGAGAGGAGACTATTCTTTTAGGGTGGTAATGTGGTAACGTGGTCATGTAGGATCATGACGCAACAATACAACGGCCTGGGTATCCAATGTTTTCTCCCACTCAAGCTTATATACCGGTAGCAGTAGAGCATACGAGTCCAGAACGGTGACTTTTATTAAACTCACTCTGAGATGTCCTAGGTCGCCGTCATGACTTCTTTCCCGCGTGATTGGCCGGCTTCTCTTCTCTTCATGCCGAGGCCCGGAGCCCACGTGCCGACTCAGTGGACCCCACGAGGTGGGACAATGGCAATGCGGAGACGATGGGCGGGCCACTTCCACGCGCTAGACTAGCAGAGCTGGAGCGTGCTTTCCCCAGATTTTTCGGGGGAGAGGGCTTCTAAAAGGGAGCAGACATGGGGGATAGAGAAAGCGGAAAGAGGCGCCAACGGTAGTTGTCGTCTTGCCTATTTCTAGGTCCTCCTTCTCAGCCTTCTCCTCCTCCTCCTTCATTCCTTCCGTTCCTTTCCTGTTTCCTCACTTTCTCGAGATACCCCGTCGCAATGGTCTTTACCTCGCCCCCATCAGTTCCCAAGCTCCCCTTTGGTAACATCTTCTTCCTAGACTCACTCAAACCATTGGATCCATTGCTCACACAAAAGACTAGATCCTCCCGACTCCATCACCATCCCAGACTTTGTCTTTACCGAGAATCATGCCCGAAAACCGTTTGCCAGGTCCAAGAACCCCTTTACATGCGGCCTGACGGACAAGACGTACTCTACTGCAGAGGTCATTGAGCGCGAGGAGCTACTTGCCCGCGCACTTGCGAAGCGCCTTGGTTATGACATTCGGGAGGGCACAGAGTGGGATAGGGTCGTTGGGCTATACTCGCTCAATACGGTGCGTTTGATTCGGCAAACCATGGGCTCCTCCAAGAGACTGACGTTTTTCCAAAGATTGACTATATCCCCATGACACACGCCGTTCATCGTCTCTCCGGTATCGTCACTCCCGCAAGCGCCGCGTATTCAGCTCCAGAGCTGGAGCATCAACTTCGCTCATCCGGCGCAAACGCTCTCTTCACCTGCATCCCCCTACTAGAGAGCGCGCTCGCCGCTGCAGAGGGCGCCGGAATCCCGAAAGAGCGCATCTTCATCCTCCCTGTGCCCGGTTTCGACAAAAAGGTTCCGTTCAAGACAATTGACGACCTGATCGCTGAGGGCAAAGATGCGCCCAAGCTCAAGCCTCTAAACTGGATACAAGGGCAGGGCGCGAGACAAGTCGCCTACCTCTGCTACTCGAGTGGAACTTCTGGCCTTCCTGTATGTATCTCTCATTCGAACAGAGCGCCCTTTGCTGACCAGTCATACAGAAAGCCGTTCAAATCACCCACCGCAACGTGATAGCAAACATCATGATGTCGACCCTCCAAGACATCCCTGGCCGCAAAGCCGTCGGCGTCGACTCCCAAGTACAGCTTGGCCTGGTCCCCCTCAGCCACATCTACGGCCTCGTGCCCGTTTGTCACTACGGTAAGACTCACATCACTTCCCGTGGAAAAGCTCTGCTCACAGATCCCAGGTATATACAACGGCGACGAAACTATCATCCTCCCACGTTTTGAACTTTCGTCCTTTCTGGCCGCCGTGCAAAAGTTCAAGATCCAGCAGATGGCCCTTGTCCCCCCGATCCTAATCCAGATGCTAAGCAGCCGTGAAGAGTGCGCCAAGTACGACCTCAGCAGTGTGCGCTTTATCTTTAGCGGTGCCGCTCCCCTGGGCAAGGAGACGATGGAGGATATCTTGCAGCTTTACCCAAGTTGGCGAATTTGCCAGGGATATGGTACTTACTCAGTCTTCATTCTACGCGTTTAGTTAACTAACGCGCATCCAGGCTTGACTGAAACATCACCCGTCGTAACATCGACCAGCGAGCTCGACATCGATCCCGGTTCATCGGGAACACTTCTCCCCGGGCTCAAGGCAAAGGTTATCGACATCGACGGCAATGAAGTCACCGAATACAACAAACCCGGCGAACTCCTCGTTCAAGGCCCGACAGTTGTGCTCGGCTACTTCAACAACGCCAAGGCCACCGCGGAGACCTTTGTGCATCATCACGACGGTCGCTGGATGAAAACAGGCGACGAGGTCATCGTTCGCAAGTCCGCCAAGGGCAACGAGCACTTTGTCATTGTCGACCGTATCAAGGAGCTCATCAAAGTCAAGGTACGCATCCCTATTCTTCCCCAGATAGACTTCCATATCATCTGTCTACTGGCCGTTACTTACACTCATACAGGGCCACCAAGTCGCCCCTGCAGAACTTGAGGCCCATCTCCTCAGTAACCCGCTTGTCTCAGACTGCGCAGTCATCCAGGTCCCCGACCACCGAGCAGGCGAAGTACCCAAGGCGTTTGTCGTCAAGTCTTCCGACGCAAAGGGCAAGTCGGATGACGAGGTGACGCAGAGCATCAACAAGCACGTCGAGGAGCACAAGGCGCGACACAAGTGGCTAAAGGGAGGAATCGAGTTCATAGATGACATACCAAAGAGTCCTAGTGGTAAGATCTTGAGGCGCCTGTTGCGGGATCGAGAGAGGCAGGCTAGGAAGGAGAAGGGAGCGAAGCTATAGACAATCGAACAAAGACTCTAGAGGATCACGAGAAGCAGATTCGAATTGGCATCACTGCGGCGAGTTGGCGGAGACAAGTTTTGTAAGATCTTAGACTGTCTTGTATTATAGAAAGTCTAGGTGTCTATAAAGCGAATGAACTTTTTGGAATCATAGGAATGCATTGACTCTTTATCGGAGGCCCATAGGACCCGAAGTAACCACTTCCCACCCCTGAACCGCTTGACGCCTCTGGAAACAAACACATCCGTCTAAAAGACCATGCCCTTGGCCTGGGTGCTGCGGGCATCCTTCTGGCGGATATCAATGTTCTTCCACATCAAGAGGCAGACGACGCAGAGAGGGATGAAGCAGGCACCGGCAATGACCATCTTCTGCTGAACAACGTCGTAAGCGCCAATGATGGCGTCACGCTCGGGGCTGTCCTTGGGGTAGCTCATCTGGACAACGATGTCACCGTAGATGGTGGCAGTCATGTTCTGAGCGGACTCGGGGAGACGGTTGGCAAGCTCGTCGGGGAGGATGTTGGTCCAGATACCACCAGCAATAGCAAGGCCAATGGCAGAGCCGATAGAACCAAACATGCTCCAGAGAGCAAGAGCAACGGCAACGTCCTGGTGGCTGACAGAGGCCATGATGGCGAGACGAGCAGTCAGAGACCAGATGCCGCTGTAGATACCGTTGAAAAGCTGACACATGACAAGCCAGTTGATAGCCGTGTTGGAATGTCGGAAGTGGATGAGCAGAGCAGTGCCCAGGATCATGAAGGGAACACCGACGAATGAGGGCCACTTGAAGTGTCCGAAGTATCGGACAGCACTAATCCAAGTCAGCTTATAGATCCTTGGATTATACGAACAGCAAACTTACAGTCCGACAAAGGGTCCAATAAAGGCAGCCATGAGGGAGAAACAGTTAATCACGTAACCAGAGATAGTAATACTCTGGAAGTGAACAACCTGGAGGTAGGAGCCATAGTATCCATCCCAGCAGCTGGTACCCAATATTAGCTACAGCCGTAGCTGCCCTGTTTCAGGATGACTTACAAAATAGAGGCGAACATGATACCGTAGATGAGGCAGGCGCCCAGGATGGTGCGGTCAGCAAGGAGGCGGAAGGGGAAGTAGGGCACAGGAGCGAAGAACTTCTCCCAGATGACGAAAGCAACGAGCAGGAGAAAGCCGAGGACGATCATGGCGATGATATAGCCGCTGGCCCAGCCGTTGGGAGCCTTCGTGGCAATGTTAAAGGGGAGTAGGAGCAACGACCAGCCAAAAGTAGTGAGGGCAAGGCCAATGACTGAAGGAAGCGTCAGTGGTGAAACATTTGGATAAGAGGCACTGTCATCTCAAGAGTCGGGAACATACCGTCAAACTGGACAAAGTAGTACTTGACAGACTCCCACAAGGTGCGGTTATGAGGCTTCTCGGGAGCAATGCCCAGCTTCTTAGCCTTGATCTCATTCGTGATGAAGATGACCATGACGGGGATGCAAAAGGCGAGTAGGATAATGCAGAAGGCGCCGAAAGCCCATCGGAAGTTGACATTGACGTAGAAGAGCTCAGCAATCTTGGGACCGGCAAAGGTCGACGAGATTGTAGGCGTGTAGTTGAGACCCATGATGATCAATCGGTTCTGGAGAGTGGTGGTATCGGCAACGACGACATCAACGACATAAATGAGGCCAATGTGACCAACCCAGTAGAGGGTGTGCGCGGCGGCGTACATCTCGACATTCTGGCAAGTCGCCTTCATGACCATGCCGACGACGATGAGGATAACCATGGCGCCGAAACCCCATACTCGGCCCCAGATATCGATGACCTTGGCAATGGTCAGATTGCAAACACCACCCAGGATGGTGGAAACGATGCCGGTGGTTGCGATAAGACCGTGTGCAGCAAAGGCCGAGGTGACGTAGGGGATAAGGTTGCTTTGGACGGCCTGGAGGAGATTGTCGACGAAGCAAACGAGGTAGAGACTGGAGAGAAAGAGACGGGTTAGAACCTGTGTCGCCCCAGACTGATGGTTGCCGATTCCAAAAGGGCTATACACCAAAGACTTACAAGACAAAGGTAGCAATCAGCATCTGCTTAGTCCAGACGTTGGTGACAGCCTCGGCCTTCTTGACACCCTGCTGCTTGAACTCGTCATCGGACAGGCCCTTGAGGTCCTCGTCGCGGGGATCATTGTTCTTCTCGTTGACAGCGAGCTTCTCGATATCAGGAATAGTCGCCTCGTTGATGGGCACTGATGGCCCGACCTGGGTATGAGTTGCCATTGGAGCGAGTTGCTATCACAGCCTTTCCGGAAAGCGAGTGGTGGGTGAATTGAAGCTCAAAAGATGGCTGTGGTGACACAGGAAACAAGAGCTCGAGAAGAGGTGGGAATAAGCCGTATTAAGTACCCTGCGACGGCGAAGATCCGACGCTGACTTGCTCTGAAAGCTCCCAGTAGAGCTAGCTAGCCTTAGGGACGGAGACAGCGATGATCGTTCCTATGTCCATCCATGGCTAGAATCGCCGACTGGGTCCTCGCCAGGTTTATGGAACCCTGAGACCAGAATCCACATATGTCTGGGCATTACCATCTTGGTAATGGCCCGTTTAACTCGATCTACCGCTGGGCCAGTAGCTTGTAGTGTTGCATTGCATCCATCTCACTGAGTTGCAGTATCCTTGTCGTGGAGGAAAAGGACGCACCGCGTCCCACCCATCATCATCTGTGCTGTGGGAATAGCACCGGGAAAGCCCCAAATGGAAGCTTTGCGGTACCCAAGCCTGCCTCTATTGGACGGAGCTTATTTCTAAGAGCGATGAGCAGGGTCCTGGGATTGGAGGGTCGTCAAGTGGCGCCGTCCCAATTGCTCGGCGCGACCATCGTGGTTTGGTCCATGAGAAGATTTTGGCCGCTAGGCGCACAACTGATCATCTGATAACGCTGATAAAGATAATCAGGACGGGGATCGGCCACGCAATGCGGCACAGTAGTGCCTCACCCACGGCACCGGTGATTCTCGGGGACCAGGCTTAATTAATTGTAGGGCATGTGATGAAAGAGGCTTAAGTCTTGGTCCGCAACGGAGTTTTGCCTCGAATTGGCGTGAGGGGATGGCTTGCGCTCAGCGGAGCCGGCAAGACGATTGACTTCTTTTTGTCGATTATTGCCTATGCCAGGGTCGACACAAGTCATGGACTTGCCCAATAACGCGTTGGTAGCGGCTCCCGAATCGCAACGGTGCGTGTGTTGGCAGCGTAGAACAAAGTGGACGTGGTTTCGATAAGGATGGATGCCGCCACATGCGCCAAGATCAGGTTTGGCCTCGACGGCTCCAAGTCCTTGTCTCCGGTAGAAGAGTGCTCAGGTTGACAGGGTCGGCGGCGTCGTCTTGGCATGGAATCGCAACGACCACTCCACCGGGATCCTGGATATGATATTATCTGATCAAAAAGATCTTCTATTCAGCTCCCACATATCGTAAAATGGCAAAGTCATTGCCCATCCCATAACCACAGTCTCGAATATGGACGTCCTAGCTGGCGGAACCGCTCTCTGCTACCCGTCGCTGATCAGTCCAGTGTATGAAACCTGTGGTGACGTTGAAGCCAAAGACACTCTTTGTCTTCCATCTGCCTTTCCCATCTTCTCGAGGAAGACTCTTCCAGGAGGACCTTTTGACTGACGCTTGGTTTCTTGGCCAAGGAGCCAGTGAGTCTTGGCCAGTGGGAGACTTGGGACCGGTAGCCGGAAGCGCAACCGAGAGTGAGATTTCTACCGCCGTACTGGTAGGGCCCAGAATATTAGGTTGCTCAGTTGAGGGCTACCTGGCCAATACCTTCAATAATCACCTCGTGTGGTTCCACGGTCGTCAAAGTGGATGTTCGCATCGTATTGAATGGAGCCGCAGGAAATTCTAGACAGTAGAGCCAAGTCTCGGTTCTCGTAAGGTCCAAGACCAGAGTGAAATCCTATCAAATGGGTCCAAGAGTGAAGCGGCTCTTGGCATTTCTGACCTAGGTAATTTCATCTCTCGGCGATGTCACCAACAGGGGCGCATTCGTCCGTTTTATTTCTGACTAAAGTACGATGTCGTTAGACATTGATCCAGCCTGGCTTGTAGACAATCAAGATCGACCGCAGTCCAGTTGCTCCATCGGGTATTGTCCTCTGTGATCATGGCGGTAACGGCCCATCCGGTTCAATCCGTGACGTTTCGTTTCCCCAAAAGCTAGTTGGTCATATCCGAAAAGTCTTGCCTCCAGTCGATCGCCAGAAAAGAATCCTGCCCGGCATGGTGTTCGCGAAGATATCCGTACCAAGGCGCGCTAAGGCTGGGTGAGCGTCACATTGTAGACCCTCAAAGCGCCACCTTTCACAACTGATCCAATTGGTCTGATTGATCTGATAAGATTAGATCAACTGCAATGTTGCAGGGGAACACCCGCAAGAAGTAAAGAACGTTGGAGCGATGCGTGCTCTTCCTTGAACCTTGGGGGGCCTGGCAGCAAGCGAATCCACAACGTCTTTGCCTCCGTTCAAGACGCCAAGGTACAAGCACACCGGCCTGGAGCCGTTAGGAAGCCGAGGGCCATGGCAGTCGATGGAATTCAGCGACTGCAAGCCGCCGGAAAAGGATGCGTGAACAGCGACGTGGAATCGGGTGAAGCGCCAAGAAGCGATGGAAGCTCGGCTTTGGGGACTCAAAGACAGGGATCAATTCTAGGCCGGGCCTCGTGGTGAGCACTTCTCTGTGCATAGCCTGCTCTCCTTACTCGCATCGGGGTGGTAAGGTCTGGACGTACTCTCAACCAGGATCACACAAGTCGAGAACATCGTGGACCTGCTTTTCTGGATCATGCCGACTTCGCACGGCGAAGCGTTCATCGTCAGCCAGAGGGAGCGAAAGCGGTAGTCAGTTCGCGGATCGCCGGCCAGACGGAGGGAAATGTCGACGTTGTCATGAAAAGCCTTTCTTGGCCTTTCCGATAGCGGTGACTCGATTTCTGTGGTTCGTGTAGAGATCGAATGCGATGCTCAATCCGTTTAAGCACTCCAAAGAGCTTATGATGCGGTTGTGATGATGCCTCTCTCCTGGCCTGATCGTCGGGCCAGTAGCAAACTCGACAGAGCCAAGTGCACAAGACTAAAGCCCCTGGCCAAAGCTACCCACGCCAAGGCTCGCTAATAGTAGCAGATGCAGGCAAGACTAGAGGCGGTAGAAGAGGTGAAGATCTTTTGGTTTTGAGTATGTTTGAGGGTGGGGGTCTGAGTACCTTTCCACTGAAGAAAGTTGTATGCCTGCCCTGGCCCTGGCTCCTTCCCCGTGCGTTCGTTTCATTCTTGTACAGCTCCAGCATTAATTACTAGTAGGTTGTCTGTCATTCACATGCGTCTTTTACTTTTGCATTCCTGGGTAGGAAATTATCACTTGAAAATGGATTCCATGTTTTAACCAAGTCTTTGTCCCCTTGGTGCACGCACTCATTCTACCTGTTTTTGCCGCTAACTACTTAAACTCGTATTTGCCTGTACCTCGGCGATTTTGACCTTCCCGTCTACGCCGCCAACGATTAGTCGTCTTGGCGGCTAAATCTCTTCTCGAAAGGCCATGTCAATTCCGACTACTTCTTGTTTTTCTCCCAATCATCAGTCCAAAAAAAAGCACCCGCCTGTTGATCTCTTTCATGTCCAGTTGAACACCTTGCCACCGGATTGCCGAGGTGATGATTCAATTTGAGGACTGTAGAATATCATCTCCGGAACCGGCACATATTACCACAATCACAATGCAAGGCATATTGTTTTCCATCAACTTAATGCGTCTTCGAACCCCCCTACAATTCGCCCTATAGCATCTCTTGTGTGCAGACATATCTCAAACCTCAATTTGGTAAAGTTGATCGGGTTTGAGAAACCACCTCTTCAAGATCCCACGTTTAGATGAGAACAACTGGTTTCACACAACCGGTCCCTCTTTACCAAATCACTCGCCGCTTCGAAGCTGAGCTCTGGTACTGGTGTAGTTCAAGACAGCACATCCAGCACACGAAGGCTGACCTTGTGTTTATTCAAAAAGAAATCACACACTCCCACAGCGGCCAAGACCCAGCGTGTAAAGTCTTCGGACTGCCACTGCTTCATTTCTTGTGAACCAGTCTTGACACATTTAATACATGTGCCTTCATAGACGAAGCTAAATAGACATGGAAATAGCTACCATCAGGTCACCGACGAAGCATCTACGGTACAGGCCATAGGGACTGAAAGTCTTGGATTAAATACAAGCCCTCCAATGGGCTTCGAGCTATCAGAGCGGCCTCTGGGCTTTACCACTGGGCCACGAACCCAAAGATCTAACGATGGTGGCGCTAGCTTTAAACCTCCAGGCCCAGCTAGATAAAGACTCTCTCTGACATGAGCATATCGTTGGTAGATTGAAATACAGTCTCTACGTGATTTAGCATACACGTCCGGCATCTAATAACCGACCCAACGGTTATAACACAGCATGATTGACCCTAAGAATACAAACGGTTGTTGAACAAAACTCGGTTCTGTTGGACTGGCTAATATTGATATCGAGAGAACAGCTATAGAAAGCGCAAGGGATCCGTAGGTTTCCTGTAAGACGAGAGCTTCACATCTCATAAACCATTATACAATTGAATATCACGCGATGCACCGCTGCGGTCACGATAAATGAGCCAATGTATGAGCATGATGGGAATTGATTAAAGGGTGAAAACCAAGTCAATATTAATATTACATATAACCAGCCAGCGGGTATTTATGCATCTATATGCATGTCGGCTCGGCCGGTTAACTTCCCTTGCTCATTCTTTTCTCGTTCATTTTTTTTTGTGACCTCAAAAGGTCTGGTAAGTGTACCAACTGTCCACACCAAAGCATATTTTTCGTAAGGATCGTAAGAATGATACATGTTGATGAGTGCGCTACAGACTTCCCTGGAAGCTCGAGCGGTCTCGGGATGCGGGGATATACAAATGCCATATACGTTCCGCCTCAGGTACCAAGACCCAATCTATAGATAACAAGGAAAACAATGCGTATGTGCAAAGCGTGTCAAGACCCTTACAGGGCAATGGCAACAGCCAGGATGGCAGCGGCGAAGCCCATACCAGTGCGAGCGGCACCAGCAGTCACGGGGACGTCGCCGGGAGCCGAGCCAGTAGGGACGGGAACACCACCGGTGCCGGCAGCGGGCTTGCTGGTGATGAGGGTCTCACCGGCTCCGGGAGCACCGGGAGCGCCAGGAGCGCCAGGGGCACCAGGAGCCTCAGTTCCGGCAGCGGGAGCAGTGGCGGGGATGGTGGCAGTGGCAGTCTGGGGAGGGGCGGGGTAGTTGCCAGAAGAACCGCCGGTGAAGCCAACCTCGGGGACGGTGATCTCAGTAGAGATGGTGCGGACAGTGCTGCTACCCTCAATAGTGGTGCCCTTGGTGACGCAAGGCTCAGTGACCTCGGTAGCGACAACAATGGTGGTGTAGTGAGCAGAGGTGATGA
>JABEYC010000715.1:0-22470 GCA_013266195.1 Fusarium zealandicum | reverse complement strand
ACTTTAATCCGACTTTAATCCGCCCCGCGTGCGCGTCACCCCTTTGAGCTTACCGGCGGAGCCGGCACGGTCGACATTTACTTGTATAAGAGACTGGAAGGCCGCGCGGCGAAGAACTCGATTGCGGTTCTTCCTTGCAGCGATAGTGCCCTCGTGGGGGTATTCATCGTCATTCTCGCGGAGCTCGTCGAATATCGCATTCAATGCCGGTCCCATTTGGCGGAGCTGGTAGTCATTCAGCTTGGTGAGCGCTAAAGATTGATCGAAGCCAGAATGGCGATCCTCTTCACCAAGCGCAATTGCAGTGAGATTAACTAGCGCTGTTCGATCAGTGGTATTGAACTTCTCGAGTACGACAGACTTCGGATCATGTGCCATAATAGCTCTGGCAAGATCAGGCCCAAGTGCTAGCCGGAGATCCTCGGCGGTCTTGCGGCGGAGGCTGTAGAATTGAATATCCTGGATAAGGCCGATTTTAGGGGTACGCGACTGAAGTCCGTCACGGCATCCGAGTCCATTGGTTTATCCAAGTCGACTTCTCGGCCTCGAGGCTTCCCAGCTACAAGGATAGGCTTGTTAAGGAATTCAGGCTTGATAGTAATAAATCGCTGTCTACCAGAAAAAGGATCGTCGAGGGTCTGGATATCCTTGAGAACGCCGCGTCGTATAGCAATCGTTAAAAGTCGATGTGGAGCTGATAGATCGAAGGTGAGCTGTCCATTTGGGCAGTGAAGGGTCCTTAGGTCTTATTAGTAGGGGTAATAACGAGCAGATATAAGAGACTAACAAATGAAGCCCTCTGTTGCGCGTATACGCTTTCTCGGGAAAAAGCAATGAATGTTCCCCCGCGGGAAGGAAGCACCGGGATACTTTTGAGGGGCTTTTATCGTCTGACCGAGCTTCTGGTTTTCTCTGCTTGCATTGGCTTTCTTCTTGAATTTGCTACCTCATCATGAACCAACCCAGACTGGAGCAACTGCCAAGGTCAACACGAGTCCCGCCAGTGCTTGAACGTTCTCCTGGGCGCCAATGGGCCTCAGGCAATCCAGCAACTTACTTTGGGCGCGCTGCAGGGCTTGGAGAAAGTCAAAGCTGCTGGCGGCCGCAGGGATCACGAAAGCCATGGACAATGGGTTCAAACATTGTCAAGAACAGTTCAAACTATCCTTCCATCCCGTCGACGAGTTGTCTGCACAGAAATTCGGCTTCTGGCGGTCTGTCTCAGGCCTCAACGTCGACAAAACGCGGAAGAGCCTCCACGACCCCCACGAGGCTCTACGGAATTGCAAAAAGAAGGAGCTGTGCTCTCCGGTGCGGGGAATCGAACCCCGCGCGCCGCGGCACTGTTGCTAGTGAAAACGCGGTATGTTACCGATACACCACACCGGATGGTTGTCTTATTGTTGGAGTTTGACACTGAATTTAGAGTATATGAGGGATTTACTGAAAAGGTGGGTCCGCGGCCCGCTTCCGGTGGCGGGATGTGGGTCGATCCCTAGATCACGGGGCCAGTAAAATCCTTTGCCGCGCTCGGGTGTATGCCCGTAACACAACACCACTTCAGCTAGGTACCTACCAGGCTCCACTTCTCGCTCAGCCTCAGAGAAGTACGTACCACATAAAGTACCATGTAGTGCGAGGAAGAATTGCCAACTCTAGTATTGCAGGACAATCAAGTCTTTATGATGATGTCTCTAGCTAAGAGTATTTTTAAGCTACACGGATATAATATGCAATATGCTTGCATTCGGATAGCAAGAACCTATGATCGTCACCCGCATGAATATTGAACCGAGCCTGTGAATATTACCCTAGAACCATACGTAGAATATGCACTTCATTTCGCAAGACTACGTATATACTATTTGATTCTATGCCAAGGTTAGCTATAAATTCAGTTGCGCGGTTAGATTTGTCGTCAAGAGACACGTAATTCTACCTGAGACACCTTGCGGCAGATATACACATGTATCGGCGCGGATAGATTGATCGGATCAACACCCGACGATGACCGGCGCCATACCGAGAACTGCGAAGTAGTAAGTTTTTGCTGAGCCGTGTCGTTCTCATTGCATCCACCCTTGACCCTTTAAAGACAGTGTTCTTCAATCAAAGCTGACAACTGAGACCGTTTGGACACTCAATGATTATTTTCGATTAATTCCAATTGAGTTAATCATGGTCTATAGAACGCAATATAACTTGAAGAAACTCAAGTAGTCATTCTCTAGAATGCCCCCATCCTCTCTTAGGTCACGTCAAAACCACAACATGACAGAGTGAGGAAGACCCAAAAACACCATAGCCGCTGTGATGTACAATCCTCAACGAGAGTGCAGGTCCCTGTTGATCATTTCTCTAGGGATCGCCGAGGCTCCAAGCTCCTTGCGCAACCGGCATTAGTGTTGGCTCGTAGCTTGACCAAAACGCACAGCTCAAACAACAGCTTGTCTTGCTTGTGAATGCCACACGCAGTAGTGACGTAACCAACGGTTAAACCCGCCGAGCCCCTGATATTGCAGCTCTTCTCCAACCAGAAACTGGATATGGATCTCGATCAAAACCCCATCGTGTTCTAGATTTTCCCATCCGAGAATGTGACTGGGCAATTGGTGTTTGGTCTCACATGGAGACCGCCCTCTCCCCGCAATGTCGGCATCGGAGCGTCATTGACGTCACTAGCCGGAGCTTTGTTCCTGAGCTTCACATTCTTTGGCAAGAGGCGTTTGTCGTCATGGTGAAGTACGTCATGCCAATTGACTTTGTGAAAACATTCATAATGCAGGGCAGGCACTGTTTTCAGCTCTGTTTGTCTCATCATCACCGCACCCACTTCTTTTAAATAACCCCCTCATCTAAAGTCATCCTCTCGCCTCAACATCAACCTCTCTCTCACACTCTCTAAATCGCCATCATGATTGCCGCTCGCCCTCTCATCCGATCTGCCATCCCTCGCGCGGCGCGCAACGCCCGCGTCCCTCGCCGCCAAATCCGACTCCAATCCACTTCAACTTCCACATCCAGCGCAGGCTCAAGCAGCTCTCACCTCGCGACTGGAATTGCCGGCGGTATCGTCGGCTCAGCCCTCTTCTATGGCGCCTACTCATTCACACCCGCCGGACAAACAGCCTCAAAACTGAACAAGGCTGCCAAGGAGGCTGACAAGAAGTACCAAGAGGCTGCAAAGAAGCTACAAGAAAAGACCCCCACCGCCGACCAGGCAGTCGACTCAATCAAGCAGTTTGCCTATTCATACGTTGGTTGGATCCCCGGCGGTCGATCCTACGTTGATGCTGCTTTCAACGACTGGGAAAAGGTCCGCGAGAACAACAAGGAGGAGGCCGACAAGCTCGTCAACGACGCCTACAAGCAGTTCCAGGACCTGTCCAAGTCTGGCCTGAGTCTCGAGACTGCCTACAAGGCCTATGATGTTCTCGCAGACCTCTCAAAGAAGATCGCCAGCCTCGCCGGCGATGCCCTCAGCGACATCATCGACAACCACCCCCAGGTCAAGGAGAAGCTTGGTGGAAACGTCGACCAGCTGAAGGAGCTTGGCGACAAGTATGGACCCGAGGCGAAGAAGCAGGTCGACGAGACCTGGAAACAGGTCAAGGACATCTTTGCTGGAGGCTTCAGCGCCAGCAGCATCGCCAAGGCGCGCGAGCTCATCCAGGAAAAGGTTGAGCAGATCAAGAAGCTGGGCGACGAGGCTTGGAAAAAGGGCCTCGAGCAGGCCAAGCCTTATCTCGACAAGAACCCAAAGATCAAGGAGCTCGTCGAGAAGAATGCCGATGCTCTCAAGCAGGGCAACGCCAAGGAGGTCTTTGACCGCGTCAAGTCAGCTGCCGACTCTGGCGACATGGGCGACCTAGAGAAGTATGTCAAGGATGCGACTGAGAAGGTCAAGTCCAAGGGCTCTGAGCTCACCGATGGCTGGGTCGACTTGGACAAGTACATCAAGCAGATTCCCCAGGGCGAGGATGTCCTGCAGAAGCTGCAGCAGCTTGGCGAAGTGGCCAGCAAGCACCAGGAAGAGGGCGAGAAGCTCTTCAAGGAGACCGTCGAGGAGCTGCGACAGGTGGTAGAAAAGAAGTCGGAAAAGGCGCAGGAGATCGCTGACAAGGCCAAGAAGGAGGCCAAGTAGAGCCTTAATATGTTGTACACTAGTCTATTCATGATTCTTAATGATATCCCTTAATGGTTGATTCACCCTATATCATCGTTCCTTGCTGTTGACTCATGTCTTATGAGTTTCCCAAGCGACTATTGCTGACCAGTTCAGTATATACATTGCTACTCATGTCATAAGCCTTGACCGCATATTTCACGAGGAGCTTCTATATCACCACGTCCCAGTTTTGAGGGATATGGAGCTATTTGAGGGATCTATCAGAAGTTGTCAGGCTGTGTTCTGTCCATACATATAAGCTGTTGAATTACTTACGCTATTGCAACCCAAAGGCGAGATTACATGTCAAGAGAGTGAACCTCTTGTGTCCATCGGTGGACTCGATCAATAGACGTACTCCATCTGCCACGGAGCTAGACATGCATGATTGTTACTCAAAGCACCGACATACCGCAAAACTCCAAAAGAGGAGTATTCCAAATGTCACCGAGGGCCCTCGAAGCCGAAGCCTATCACCATGTACAGGCCAGCTTGGAATCCGAGTCTACAAGTCAAGTCATCTTGGAGATATGAGAACAATCCGCTTGCGTTTGCAAGGTTTATATACCATATAATGCACATCATCCGAGACTGAATCGTAAATGACAGACCAATTCAGTCAAGATATCCACCCATTGTCTATTGTCCAAGGCATCAAGCGCTTTTCTTTGCCTCTAAAACTCCTCCCTCTACTCCATGACACGTCACGCCTATAATTTAGTTCGCCCTCTACAACAGACCCTTGGCCTTGAGATCATCGTGTGCCTTCTTCTGCCTGTCCCACTGCTTCTTGAGGCCTTTCAGCTGGCTCTTGGGCACGTCGCTTCCGTCCTTCATATTGGTCGGCAGTCCCTGTTCATCCCAAGCACTGTACCTCTCGTCGCCCTTGAACATCTCCGAAGGCGGCACCTTGGCCTTTTCTCGGGCCTCCTCATCAGCCTTCTCCCGCGCAAGACGGGCCTCTTCCTTCTTCTTTGCCTTCTCGGCAGCCTGAGCAGCCTTTTCCTCGCGGGCGGCAATCAGCTCTGCGGCGGGGATGAACTTGATCAGAGAAGCCTGGTTGTCTGGCCGGTCATCCAAGTAGACACCCAGGTTGGTGAGATCCTGGTCACGGATGCGGTCTGTCAGAGCAAGAATCGCCTTCTTGGTGTCTGGAGATTGGCTAGACACAACTCGGCGAAGCTCGTCGCGAAGTTGGGAAACCGTACGAAGATAGGGCCATGCTAGCTGCTCGGGATCGCGAGAACCGCTCGAAACGATCGAATCAAATTCAGACGTAGGGTCCTGCTTGAGAAGGTCTGCGATGGCCTCGCTCTCCAGGGATAAGGCGGAAATGTCCGACTTGACCTTCTCCAAGGCCTCTGTGTAGGGCTTCACGGCCGTCTTGGGCTCTACGTCAGCAGCGATGACAGTCGCCCAGCCGAGGCCGTCATATGGGGCTGTCGCATTGGCATCAAGACCAAAGATACCGACAACCTTTGTAATCCAGCAAGCGATAGACTCAAGAGCAGTTAGATCAGCTTCCTTGTTGTCCCGCAGGTGAACGTTGGCAGTGTTGACCAACTTCAGAATGACAGACATGGCTCGCGGTGTGTCGAATGAGTTGGTCAGAGCAGCCTCAAACTCCTGCTTGGCCTGCTCCAACTCGGCCAACAAACCCTCGGCAGGCTTGCCATCTGCACTGACAGACAGGGACTTGACTCCGCTCAAGATGCCAGCCTCGGCCAGCAGAGCCTTGACGTTGATAAAAAAGTTCTGTCGAGTGTTAGCCGTAGCCCATCCATGACCCAAGGCATACTTACGCTGATGGTGGCTTCCCAGTTGTCAGCCTGCAATCGCATGTCGGGCGAGATCTCGACTCCATCACTCCATCGCCCCATCAAGAACACAATTCGCATTCCACGGGACGAGTAATTCGTAGCCAGAGCATCCTGAATGGTCTGGAAGTTCTTCAAAGACTTGGACATCTTGGAGCCCGAGATGGACAAGTGACCCATGTGGAGGAAGTAGTTGACCCAAGTGTGCTCGCCCTTTGAATGATCGCAGAAGTAGGCCTCGCTCTGAGCCAGCTCATTGTCGTGGTGAGGAAACGCGAGATCAATGCCACCAGAGTGAATATCCATCTGGGCGCCCAAGACGTCAGATGCCATGACTGAACACTCAATATGCCATCCAGGACGGCCATTTCCCCAAGGGCTACGCCAGTAAGGCTCACCAGCCTTGGACTGCTTCCAGAGGGCAAAATCACCGGGGCTCCTCTTTCCACCGAGGTTTTTTGAGAGTGAGCCTTCGCCCTCCTCCTGAAGAGACTTGTCGTTCCGGTTGTCAGGACGGAGTCGCGCATAAGTGTTGCCCGCCTTTTCGAATGCAGTAATGTCAAAGTAGACAGAACCCTCCGCCTCGTATGCGAACCCCTTCTGGACGATTCTGTCCACAAAGTCGGCGATTTGGGGGACGTATTCGGTGACTCGGGTGATGACATCGGGCCTGAGAACGTTCAGGGCGTCCATGTCCTCCATAAACAGATCCTCCATGCTCTGAGTCAGATCTGTGAACATGGTCTGATCGCTCGTGTCGATAGTCTCCTTGTAAAGGGAGTCAAGGTAGGGCAGCAGAATCTCGTCAGAGCCGGGGAAGACGTCGCCAGAATTGATGGCGTCCGCGGCAGCGCTCATGTTGCTGAGGTGCATCTTGACCTTGGCCTCGTCGTCTCCAGGCTTGCCTTCTCCAGAGATCGTTCCTCCAGAAAGAACCTGTCCATATCCGGCATCCCTCCGCTGGGCGTAGTTGGTGACATCGAGGTCGTCTCCGTCCTTGAGCAATAGAGGCAGGCTGCTCTTTGCATAAGCCCGGAAAGCGGCGAGAGCGAGTTCGCGAAGTTCGTCCTTGGAGTACGTCTTGTTCTTCTCGAGCTCGAGCAAACGTTGTCGTCGTGCCTTGATAATGATCTACCTCCGTTTAGACCAGTCGCAGATGTTTAGTGTCTTCCATCCATACCTTGTCGTCAATGTCGGTAATGTTCATGACAAAGTTGACCTTGAAGCCAAAGTAGTGCATCAGAATACGGCGGATAATGTCGGTTGAGACATAGTTGCGCGCGTGACCCAGATGACTCTTGTCGTAGACGGTCGGACCGCAAGCATACCAGGCGACCTTGCCCTTCTCGATCGGGACAAAGGGAACAGGCGCGCCAGGCTTGAGCGAGTTGTAGAGCTTCAGCGACTCCATGGCTTTGGTGTTGAAGCTGGTATTGGACGAGTACAATCGATAGAGGGGTCTGAGTCGAGGCAATGGAGTGGAGATTCTTGGCCGAGAACGAAACCGAAAGAGGTTCATCCAGACGCTAAAAGAAAGCCGGATGAGAATGAATGGGAACAGGAGGAAGAAGAGAAAAGGGGTATCGTGAGAGAGAAGACAAGGGGAAGAGGGAGGAGGAACTATCGAGTGAGGCTTGAGTCACGACAGTTTAGACGGTTCAAAGGGAGAGAAGACGCCAACAATCAATCAAATTTCAGACCAGAGCCTAGACCCCCGCTCTCAATGCCCTGAGCTTTAGGGGAGCCCCATGGAGCTCATGGTGACATCGCCCGCCAAGTATCATCCAGCAGCCTCGTGAATTAGTGTGCCCCTCACTGCAACCTCTAGTGGGGCACTGCTAACCGCTTCAGCCTTGCGCCGTACCTCGAAATATTTTTCCATTGCTTCGTCGTCTTTGCGCAATTCTTCTCCACTCTAACAACATAAAGTCAACCACTGCAATCGCCCACCGGCCGCGCAATCGCGACGATGGCTCAACCATCGCCTTTTCTGGAGCCAGGAAGCGTGACTTCTGCTAACGACCTGGCAATTGTCTTGCTCTCTCGCGACGTCTTTCAACCAATCACTCTTGAGCAGTCAACAGGCGCGGTCGATGGCTATGCTGAGGGCGCAACACTCAACACCCGTTTCGGCTCGTTCCCTCACTCGACGCTGATTGGCATCCCCTGGGGATCTCAAGTCCGCGCCTCGGCCGTCGATACTGGCTCAAGAGGACGCAAGCGCCGTCGCGAGGCCACAGACGAAGACACGCCCACAACAACTGGCGCAGAAGGAGAGGGCACAGATGTAACGTCCAAGCCGGCCAAGAAGGCAACCGCTGCTTCGAGTGGCTTCATCCACGTCTTGCGACCTACTCCTGAACTATGGACGACCAGCCTGCCCCACCGAACCCAGGTCGTGTATACCCCCGATTACAGCTATGTCCTCCAAAGGCTTCGAGCAGTACCAGGCACTCGTATCATCGAGGCAGGCTCAGGTAGTGGAAGCTTTACGCATGCATCCGCAAGAGCTGTTTACAATGGCTACCCAAAGGACGAGGGGGACGAGAGAGGCAAGGTGTTCAGCTTTGAGTACCACGAGCCGCGGTTCAACAAAATGCAGGAGGAGATTCACAATCACAAACTCGAAGGCGTTGTACAGATGACGCATCGCGACGTGTACAACAACGGTTTCAATGTGGACGGTAAATCCCCCCGGGCCAATGCAGTCTTCCTCGATCTGCCAGCTCCTTGGCAAGCCCTCCACCACCTCTCAAGACAGAGGCCCAAAAAGGCGAGCGACGAAAACGGCGATGTCGAGTTGCAGGAATGGACGTCGCCTTTGGACCCCAAGAAAAGCGTTCACATTTGCACATTCTCCCCCTGTATAGAACAAGTCACACGGACGATAGAGGAGCTGAGACTTTTGGGCTGGACGGATATCGACATGGTTGAGATCTCGCACCGACGATTCAATGTCGCCCGTGAGCGAGTTGGAGCGAACCTACCCACCGAAAGGGGCAACATCCAAGCACCAGCAGACGTGGCAGAAGCCGTGGAAAGACTCAAGGAGATCAACCGAAAGACGAAGGAGTTCCACAAGGCGCAATTTGCAGCATTAAAGAGCGGAACCGACTCAGAAATGGACGTCGACACCCCAGCATCGAGCACTGATAAGTCCAAAGCCAACGGACAGGACACTGAAAACGAGGGAAAGCCGTGGATGCAAGGGAGACTTTACCATCGGCCTGAGGCGGAGCTCAAAACCCACACGTCATATCTCACCTTTGCTGTTCTGCCTCGCGAGTGGACCGAGGAGGACGAAGCAGCGGCCTGGGAGAAATGGCCCTGTGGACGGGAGGGCGGCGTGATTGGGAGCCTCAACAAGCAGGCTCGGAAGCAGCAAACGCGGGAGAAGCACATGGGGAAGAACGCAAAGAAGCAGAAGAAAGGCAATGATACCCAGACAGCGGGAGCGGAGGAGAATGAGAATGCAGACACACAATAAACGGCAAACCGCGGATGAGCGGATTGTTTTCAAGGTCACGACCAAGGTTGCGGGCTTGGCGATCATTTCGGGTTCAACTGATATTGTGATTCAAAGGGTTCGCTCTGACGTTGATTCAATCTTCAAGCAAGAAAGCTGCAACGTGACCACCTCTTGTGAGTCTCGTTCGGTCCATGGATTCTTCCAAACGTCTGGGTTACACCATCTACCCGGGGCTCATCAATGCAACCAAGCCTCATTTTTCATTACATGGTTCCAAAAGCCTCATCATAAGACGAGGCAACCCAAAAGGCGAACGGGGCCGAGGCAAAGCCCAATATCTACCTAATCAGGCCCCTCGCAGCTTCAACTAAAGTAATTGGCAGATGCAAGAACACCTGTCCAACCCTGAGAGCTTTCGCAACTTGTCTCCTCAGTTCTCGGCCAACTACATGGGTGACAGGCCCAATCACGACGTCCTTGTAAATGGTTCGACGATCGCTGGGTTTCTGCCGACACGAGAGGCTGCCTTGTGTGCTTCTGCTGCATGCAGCCAACCTCGCAAATGCGTCGGCGCCAGAGATGATAATGAGGCTGTCGACTGGTTGTAATAGGACGTTATTCGGTAACATGGAGCTAGACGCAGTTTGATGCTGTCTTTCTTCACCCGGGCTTATATTTGATCGGTGTACCCTCGTTGCGTCCGCTGCGCGGTGCCTTTTCCACAGTTGCTTATCATTTCCAGTAGAGGATAATTGGCCTTTGATCGACCACATATTGGCATAATGGATGAGGCAAACGGCGCCGGACAACATCTGTACTACGCACAGCAAACATCGCAATCATTCACATCTCCGACTACATTTCAGCCGAATGTACTTCAAGTTGCCCCACTAAGTGTGTGGTCTGAATGGATGCTCCATGACTCGAAGCTGTGTTATTACCGAGCATGTTTCATCTCATACGAGCAGGCAACAGCCGTGGTTGCGAATGGCAGAAACTCTGTCGTTCCTGATGGGCGAGGCGGTTATATCCACTACGAGTTTATGGGAATCAACGACTCCATCACCGGGCACTGTTCCTCGGGACAAACAACAGAGCTATCAACATGGTCTGTCGTGACGACAACGACAACAACGACGACCACTATCGACCCCGCCCCTTCTTCACAGCTACAGCAACCTTCACAGGGCCAGCACGATGGTTATGATAGTGTTTCGGGTTCTGCTGCCGGAGGCGGAATGATGACGAGCGGCGCATTGCAGCCTGCAGCAGAGACGCACAAGATACAAGAGCAGGCCTTGGTGCCTTTGCCTTCTCGACCATCAAGGAGGCAATCTGTAGTGTCGAGGAAGAAGAATAGGAAGATGCTAGAGCCAGATAAGAGGAAGCAAGTCAGTTCCAATGCCAAAGTCAACAAGTGGCTAGATGGGTTGTAGGCCCTTTGGTGTTTGGGAGTTTGGTAATAGTTTGAAGGTAGCAAAGTTCAAGAGAACATCTGTAATATTTACTGATATTTGCAAGAGCCCGTTCCTGAGAATGAAGAACGATTTACCTTTCAACTTGAAAGCCTTTGAATATGCGCAGAAGCATATTGACCACAAGCACTGTGCATCGGGTGGCCTCGGGCAGCTACCACACAGTGCCAAACCCAGACTGCAGACCGCCCACACAGTCGGCCCGGGTCAACCTTTCCCCAGCTACCTCTCTCGTCCCTCACCACCAAGCCTCGTCAATTTTCACGATATCCCAAGCTCCAGCTCAGCCTCGGCCTCCCGTACACGCGACAGCACCCGACAAACCCCTCCGCCGCGATCATGACTTCCACAATCGGCATCCCAATCAAGCTCCTCAACGAGGCCCAGGTCCGTAGCCCCTCTTCCTCCTCTTCGATTCCCCAAAACTGACACCTCCCCCCAGGGCCACATCGTCACCCTCGAAATCACCTCTGGCCAGACCTACCGCGGCAAGCTCCTCGATGGTAACGCTCTTCCCTCTCGTGCCCCCCGTATGCGGGTGTTTTTCTCTCTCTCTCTGTGGCTAACTGATCTTTTCTGCGCTAGCCGAGGACAACATGAACGTCCAGCTCAAGGACATCACCGTCACCGCCCGCGACGGCCGCGTCTCGCATCTCGACCAGGTCTACATCCGCGGCTCCCACGTGCGCTTCTTCATCGTCCCCGACATGCTCCGCAACGCGCCCATGTTCCGCAGCCGCAACGTCCGCGGCCGCGGTGTCGGTCTCGCCCGAGGCCGCGCGACCGTCAGCCGTGCGCGCGCAGGCGGTCGGGGAGGACGACCTTAGGCCTGTTCGATCTATCTTTTCAGAGGGGGCGCGGAATCTAGTAGCTAGCGGTCGGTGGGCTGTGCTTTGGCGTTCAGGTTAAATTGGGCTCTGTGGTTTCTTCTTTTTGGGCAAAATGATGGATGGCTGTGGATATAAATGCCCAGGTGCGATACCAGTCTAGAGGGTTGCAGGGCACGCGATGTGTGAGATTCGTGGGGGTCTTTTGAGACACGTTTGAACTGGTCTCATAGGTAGAGAGCGGTTGTCGAGATTGAGTAGACTACAAAAAGAAGGCGTCCGTTACGCCTGGTATCTCGTCACCATCTATGGCTCACATGCATATCACGTCCTTTTTAATGTACAATGCCCCTTGACCTACTTCATCCGGTTGAGGGCCTCCTTCGCCTTTAATACCAGCAGGCGAACCTCTTGCAGTTCATCCGCCTGCTCGTTGTCCGTTGTTGACTCCCGGGGCTTCTGGCCATTGAGCACTTCCGCGACGCTCTCATCGACGCCTCGCACTGCTTTGCGACCCTCCTCGCGGACCTCGCCCTCCCAGAACGTTCGCGCTGCGTCCCACTTCTTCTGCAAGCGACTGAAGCTCCACATGATGCCCAGCGCTGCGACGGCGCCGGCTTCGTAGATGGTTGAGGAGAATGATGAGATGTAGAGGAGAGCAGCAAGGGAGGTGGTGACTCCCGAGGTTCCTAGAGACTGCACGACAAGTCTCTGAGCCAGGGCCTGGAGCGCAGGGATGGTCTCATTCTGGAGGTAGCGACGAGTAAAGGCGATGTGGCCGGGCCACTTTGGTAGTGCCGAATGAGTATTCACCAGAACCATGGGTTCAAGCTCTCCAGAACCAAGTCGCTTCAGCTCAGGTTCTACGACGGGTTTTTCCTTGACAGAGAGCGGCTGAGGATAGACTTGAGCAGCCTTTGCGGCCTCTGCGATCTGACCAGTCAAGTAGACAAGCTCTTGCTCTGCCGTTGGTAGGAACCGCTGGCTTAGCATCTCGTTTGTGAGCATTGGCACATCGTCGACTCGCCAGAAGAGTTGCCACCAGCCCAGTTTCCGCCAGCGTCGGCCTGTGAAGGCGAGGTCGAGTTCATCCTGCAGCTCCGCGTGTGCTTTTTGTGTCCATGCCGCAAGCGCTTCATTTAGACCAGGGGGTAAATCTTGCCTGATTTTGGCCATCTTCCACATTTCTGTCGTCTGTCGATGGCTTTCTTGCTTACATCTTGCTTGTATGTTTTCCAGAGTCTGTGTAATGAGTAACCGGACGGCAGGCTTTGTTGTGCCATCTGGAGAGCTAATGCCCGTCTTGAGCCAGGCTGCCAGAGCAGGGAGATTGCTGTCTGACCAGACCCGCTCATACTCCATGGCATTTTGAGAACTCTCGCGGAAGAGCTTCACCCCCGCGTCTGCAGCCGCGATGTCGACCATTTCAAAGGGCGCCTCGAATTGTGTTCGGTCAACGCCTTGCAGGTTCACGGCTTTTAGTACAGCTTCGTCTTGCAAGAATGGTACTGCTGTAATGTTGACAGCCCCGGTCAATCCATCCCCGATCAGCAAAGCCTTGTGTACGGGAGTAGCCATTGGTGTCGCCCGATTCTCGGCCGACTGGATGGTGACCTGAGGAACCAGCACAGCCTCTTCTATCTCGACGTCCTTGACGTAGTCATCTCCTTCAACTGGCGGAACTCGCGTTTCCATGAACAGAATTTCGAGGTCAAGGTTGTTCCAGTCGGCAGAAGAAATGTTGATCTCACTGCGTTGGTTCGTCTCGGGATTGGTGAATACGCTTTGTACTTCTGCCGGGGGCCCAATGCGAACAATGAGCGGATTCTTGGGGTCGTGGTCCCGCAATTGGCGCTCCCATTCCTGCTCATCCTGAAGCGGATCGGCTACCAGAATCCTCAAGAGATTCTTTGCCGTCTGGCCTGCATTGTCGCCCGGTGCTAGCCCGAGAATCGCAACCCTCACTGCTTCTTGACCAGGCGACTGCCGTAGGCCTTGGAGAGCCAATTGCAGCCTGGAAAGGTTCGCAAAAGCTGGCGCGAGTTTCTGAAGGTCGAGGAGATGTCGTTCGAGCTCGGCGCGTGGGTTTTCGGCGTCTGTAGAGGTCGAGTTGAAGCGTTTTGTGAGAAGATCGCGACGAGTTCGTGGGCGTGATCGGGCAGGCGCGCTAACGGAGCAGAATGGGCATATCGAGAGACCTGAGGGTTTTGATGGCCGGATTAGGGCCCGGAGAGTCCCTGCGCGGGGCAGACGGGCCCTTTGTGAAGCCATTTGCGGATGAATGGCGATGGCGATGGTGGAGGTTGAAGACGAAGCTCGGTGGCCAAGCTCCGATCTCGAATCCGGCAAAGGGCCGGCAAAACCCGGAGCTCCGAGTTTTGTCTGGTAGCATCAACCGGGAAGCGGCGCTCTTCTTACCTTATGCCTACTACATTTAAGATCGAATTATCTCTAAGAGTAAATTAATATTGGCATTGCTGTTTGTTTTTGAGAAGATTCGGTATCTGTTTGTTTGAGACCCATCCTGTGTGTTTCCAAGTTGTTTTGCTCTATAGCTGATCTTGTTCGTTGAGAAGATATACATGGTACGTAGTAAAGCATCCAACTTCAACCTTAACATCTTTCATCAATTTGATGAATTACTTGGCAAGATTCAATCATATTGTAGTTTTACGACGCTGAGATAAATTAATCTCGCAACTTGATTTGTGTATTGCTGGTGTTTCTCTTGGCGCCGATTTGTTGGTGCGATTTTGCTCAATATCATACCTAATTCGAGATCTAGGTTCCTCACCTCTGGCCCATCTGTTAAGCGATGAAGATGAGACGTTTTCAATTAGGGCACTCACGCAACTTCTCATCTGAAATGTTTAGCCTCTTCAAGTCCCTTTGTTGACAGACCAACTCACTAGACTAGTCAATGACCTCTATCTAGACATGTGCCCGTTGACGTGGTTCGAATGACATTGGATCAGTCATTATCCGCAACAGAAAAAGGCCCCAAAACGGCAAGCAAATCGTCCAGACATGGATGTTAGATGTGCATACAACCCCGTCGTATCTCGCATTCCAATATATAGTCGAAAAGTGATGATTCATGACTGCTTAAATGGCCCGGGTCCTAGTGGGCTTGGCGTTAGGTCTTTGGACGGGCTACGCCGTTTGCGAAAGAAGGTTATAATTATGACATTGCTTCTTTGATTGGAGTTGCAGGGTCAAGGGATTTAAGATATCTAGCATTGGCACCCGTTGAACTATTTCCGTGGTTGGCAGCTCCATATCGTCAACACCAAGCTTGGCCATCATGAGTGGAAACGAGCAGAGCAGCTCAGGGCGTATGTTGACACAAGTACAGCATCATCTTGCACTCACTGACTCTACCTCTAGGCCCGCCGATTGACGGCTACGTTGATCCAGACTTCCCCAATCCCAACGGAGAGTGGGATACGCCCATCATCATCTACGGCTACACGCCGGCCTTTTCCCTCGCCGTCTTCGCCGCCGCATGGTTCGCCCTGTTCCTCGTCGTGCACCTCTTCCAGACGATTCGCTTCCGCAGCTGGTACTTTGTCACGTTCCCCATCGGTCTGTTGTTCGAGATCGTCGGCTACATCGCCCGCGTGCTCTCGGCAAAGAAGGACCCGTATCATCTGCTGTACTTTATCCTCAACTACTTCTTCATCGTCACGGCGCCCGTCTTCCTCGCCGCGGGCGTCTACACCATCCTGTCGGCGCTGATCCCTCGGCTCGGCCGTCGATACTCGTTCCTCCCGCCAAAGGCCATTCTCTGGTTCTTCGTCACGTCTGATGTCATTGCCACCGTGATCCAGGTCACGGGCGCTGCTCTCATCGGCGTGCGACAGTCGAACCGTGATGATCCAACCGACGCCAACAACATTCTCCTCGGTGGACTAGCGTACCAGGTCTTCTCTCTCGGCGTCTTTGTCATTCTCACAGGAACTTTCCTGTTCCGCGGCCGACGAGAGATTCGTTCGCGCGGAAAGACTCTCAGCTCGTTCTGCGCCGCGTTTGCTGTGGCCACCTTGCTCATCTACCTGCGAACATGCTTCCGTCTGGCTGAGACGGCGCAGGGCTTGGGCGGTCGCCTCTCGTCAAATGAGATTTACTTTGCGTGCCTCGAGTTTGCTCCCGTGGCGCTGGCTGTTTTGCTGTTTGCCATCTGGTATCCTGGACGGTGCGTGGGCAACAAGGTGAGGGTCAGGGATCTGGAGAAGGAGCCGAATCAAGTGAATTTCTGAAAAGGTCAGAACAAAGAGATACCCATCGTTTATCGAATAGTTCATGTCTGTAATAATAAACATGTTGATCACGTTGGTTTGGCCATGTCAGACGCTGTCATGCTGAATAGCCCACGTATCATGGATATGCTTGCCTGCAGTGGTACAGTTGAGGTTCCATTCCTTTGGATACTATGGAGGTTCAAGGTTGCCCGGATTCCTCGACGTCAGGTGCCCGCTGTATCGCAACTTCAGTGGCTGCATGCGCCCTAAATCCCCAAGCTACAGCGGCTGCTCCACAAGAGCTCCTGGGTACATACCTTGGCTCCGCAACTCCAAGAACAGCACCGCTTACACTCGACAAACACCACACAAACTCAACCATCTCGCCCCTTATGCCGCCTCTCCCCCCCTCCTCCAAGCCTCTCCCCCGCATAATCACCTACTACCAGACCCATCATGACTCCTCGGGCAAGCTCATCTCGGTGCTGCCGCTCATCACCCAGCCCGGCATCGCCATCACACACGTCATTGTCGCCGCCGTCCACATCAACGATGAGCCTGAGAAGATCACCCTGAACGATCACCACCCGTCGCACCCACGCTTTCAGACCATGTGGGCGGAGCTCCGCGTCCTCCAGGCCTCGGGCGTAAAGGTCATGGGCTTGCTGGGCGGCGCCGCAAAGGGCAGCTATCAGCGTCTTGACGCCGGCCAGGAGCAGTTTGATAGGTTCTACGGCCCTGTAAGAGACATGGTCCGCGAGCGAGGACTAGACGGGTTAGATCTGGACGTGGAGGAAGAGATGAGCCTGGGAGGCATCGTTCGCTTGATAGACCGTCTACGGAGCGACTTTGGCCCAGACTTCATCATCACCCTGGCACCTGTTGCCATGTCCCTGCTCGACTTCACCAAGAACCTCAGCGGCTTCGACTACGAGGCCCTCGAGGTCATGCGCGGCCGCGACATTGCCTGGTACAACACCCAATTCTACTGCGGCTGGGGCGACTGCAGCAACCCCCTCATGTACGACATCATGATCCGCAAGGGCTGGCCCCCGGAGAAGATTGTCGTCGGCCTCGTCACGAACCCCGAAAACGGCAGCGGCTATGTGCCAATGAACCCGCTCGGGATGGTCCTGACGACGCTGCGAGGTCGGTATGGGTCTTTCGGGGGCGTCATGGGATGGGAGTACTTCAACAGCCTGCCCGGGGGCAAGGAGCGGCCGTGGGAGTGGGCGAGGGAGATGACCAAGCTGCTGAGGGGGCATCTGTTCTCGCAACCGGCTGAGACGGCGCCAGTAGCTACTATGTCGGCGGTTGAGAAAGACGAGGCTGATCCTGATCCTTCGGGGGGGAAGGATGTGCAAGTTCCGAAACAGTTTGACTACTACTCGGATGGGTCTGATGGATGAGTATAGCTCGTAGGATGAGTTAGCTATACTTTGCTGACCTGAGGCATTAGAATGACTTACAGACTCATAGACCTAATGATATCGCAGACAAGTCCAGCCTCTAAGACCCGACAGCTCTGTGCAATTTGACATACCGAGGCCTCTCATCCGAAAAAGACATGATAAGCTGTCGAGCTTCACTTGGGTTACTAGATTAACCCTCTTTTAGAGGTCTAATCTAAAATAACAATAAAATATCTAGGTAAACCTTACGACTCTAATTGTTTACTAGACCGTACTTCTGTCCAAATTTAGTTGATATTCTATACTATTCACGGCGAGAGGGCGAGTGCATCCTGATGTTGTTATCGACCTACAAATAGCCAGCCCCGCCATGTGCGGCGGAAACCAGGCATCACATCACCATCAACCTCACTCCAACTCAAACAAACGGCTAGAAATGAGGATTTGTCGACTCGGCTTTACATCATGAGGCTAGGTCTCGGGATTAATCACCAGCTGGTGTTCAAACCGGCTCATCTAGCTGGTGCTGCGACGCTCATCGCCCTCATTGCCAACACTCATCGAATACGCCTCGCTCTCTCCAGACTCTCATTCTCATTACAAAACAGCGTCTCTGAGACTATCTTCAAAGTCTCTCATTATCTCTTCGGTTTCCTCTACAGTGACACTATTGGAAATCAACACATCCGCCTCCTCCGCCTCCCAGATGCAGACTCGAGTTGTCCTCCACAACTCACCCTTCACACATTCGCTCTCGACGAATGCCCCCCCTACCTCGCCATATCCTATACCTGGGGTCCCTACAGAGATGATCCGTCTCTTTACTTGCCCTGTAAACTCCGTTCCATCCTCTTCAATGGCAAGCCTTTTGCTGTACTGCCAAACCTCCACGACGCGCTCTCGCAAATGTGCATGTCGCGGCCTGGCCATTATCTATGGGTCGACAGCATCTGCATCAACCAGACGAGCCTCGCCGAGCGGTCTGCACAGATCGCCATCATTGACTATATCTACAACGGCACCGTTGAGACGGTCATCTGGCTCGGCCCTTCTTCCGACAGCACGGCTCGGGCGATCGAGGTGGCCCGGCTGCTGGCGACAGATGCACACGTCAAGATCCTCCAATGGGAGAGGAACCAGATTTTAGGAGACTTCTTTATCGCTGATGATCCGGATATGCTCGCGAGAAATGGTTTGCCGTCCCTTTCGGCCGATGACTGGACGGTTCTTGAGGGCATCTACACGAGAGCCTGGTTCAGGCGCGTCTGGATGCTCCAAGAGGTCGCCCTATCCCGCAACCCGAATGTCCTCATTGGCGCGCATGAAGTTCCGTGGGAAGTCCTCGGCGATGCCGCCTCAGTGGCAGGCATTTCTGGCGCCCTTATCGGATTGCTCGCTCTCGGAGGTGGTCGGCCGAACATACCCTTAGTGCAAGGCCTCCATCATGCCGTCGATCTCCAGATGATTCGTGAATGGAGACTAGGGCAAGACAGCCGCTACCGAGAGGTCTTGAATAGCCAAGAATTTACCGCTGGTAGTAAACGAGAACATCCCAGCAAGATACTGCAGCAGCTCTTGTTGGGAACCAACCGGTTGAAAGCAACATTCCGAAGGGACCGCTTCTATGCTCTGCTCGGCGTTGCAAACCACATGGTGCGCATGTAAGGCCGGCCACGTCTTGATATGGAAGTCGACTATCGTTCAACTGACGACCAGTTCCTCACACAACTCGGTCTGAGATTCTTCCGCGAGTCCCAGTCCCTGTATCTTCTATCCTTTTCAGGCCTCGCCAGTCGCGGCTTGGACTCCAACATGGCGACGTGGATTCCATCTTTTGAGATTGTCAACGCCCCTATTCTTGGCCCAAGCTATAGCAATCTCCGTCCCTTTGACGCATCCGCGGGGCGAGAGCCTATATTTACCGTTGACGAGACTCTTCTCAAGCTCCTCGCCAAAACCTCGAGTCCCCATCTTGGCACCATTGAAGAACTCGGCGAGCCCTGGACAGACATGACCCAAGGCAACTTCAACAGCATCATGAAGATGCTCCTCCACTGCGGTAACACGTATGCGCCCACCCAACAGCCCATCGTCGAGGCCTTCTGACGCACCCTCATCATGGACAACGGCCTGCACCACAGCATCTCGTCCAGTCTTTCGCCGCCTGGATGAACATGGTCACTCTTGGTGCCATTTGCACGCAGATGCAATCAAATCCTTTTGTCTTTGATCTCTTTGACAGCCTTGAACCTTTATGGACTCTAGCCAGCACTCGAGATTCCACAAACAGTCTTCCCAAGGCCGGCGATATGCTTCGTCTTCTTTTTGAACTCGGCCTGCTCAAAAACCCAGACATACCCCAAGTATCCGACTCGGAACGCCAAGCTATGTTTAATCAATGGACCAAGGCCGCGGCGCCCTTTGAATCCCTTGCGTAATTGACCCTTGTTTCTGGTAGGCGTATCGTGAGAACTGTCAGGGGTTACCTTTGCATGGCTCCTCTCAAGGCTCGAGTTGGCGACAGGATCATGATTGTTTCCGGATGCCCCGCACCATTGGTTCTGAGGAGAGTCGAGCAGGTTGAAGACTGCTTCAAGGTAGACGGCGACGCCTATTTTCATGGTGCCATGTTTGGAGAGCATATGGCCGAGGATCCAGCTTGGAGAAGCATTTCGTTGGTTTGAATAGATCGCACAGCACAAACACGAGCGCACACACAGTTTGAACGGCTCATTTAATTATAGGTGGCCATAAAGTGAAGCAGAGCCAGTGAACACATGTGAAGAAGCGAAACAAGTAAGTTAACATGTGCCGCCAAAATCGCCGTCTCCCATCTCACCCGTTGTCAATGATCTAACATGATACAGATACTGAACACCAGTCGTTCCACCCGAATCTCAGCTCCTGCCATCTCATTTGCAGGCCATCCAGGGGTTGCACTGAGCCTCAACGTTGTAGCTGTTGTAGAGGGGATAGGTTCCCTTCATGGCATCCAGGATGGGGCCAAAGAACTGCTTGTTGAATCGTTTCGTCTCGCAAGCGGCACACGGTCCGCTGAGGAAGTTGTCGTACGTCGTGTTGTAGCTGAGGTAGCCAATGACATTTTGGTGAGCAACATCAACAGCTTGTAGGCTGAAGGCCTCGGGCATGATGACCCAGTGCTCCGCCGTCGTGTTGCTGCTGTTTTGCCCTGGCACGGTGGGGTTCTGGTTGAACCAAGTGCTGTTCAAGCCAATGTCGTGGAGAGCCTTGATCATGATGAGGGTAAGGTGCGAGTCCGAGTCGATTTGGATTCCAGCGCATTCAACATTGATGGTGTATCCGTCGCCTTTGATGGGCTCGGCAACACACTTGCCGGTTCCTCGATCCCAGGAAAACTTCTCAATGAACGCCTGCCAAGTGCTGGGCCAGTTGAGGAAACGAGGGCTGACCGCAGTGGAGACGAACAGCTTTCCAATGTTGGGGTCTGGAGTTGGAACTGGTTCTCCGCCGGTAGGGGCAGGGGCAGGAGTGGCAGGTGGTCGCGATGCCGCAGTGGTAGCAGGGGGGGCAGGGGACGTTGTCAAAGTGGAAGAGTGTGAGCCCATGTCGTCAGGACGAGGAGGAGCCTGGTCGTCGCGATTGCAGACAAAGGCAGTCCAGCAAACAGCTTCAGCGTTGGCGGTCTTGTTGAGGGCAGCACTGACGGGACGACCACGGTAGGCCCAGCAGTTGAGCATCTGGCCGCCCTCCTTGGTGGTGACGGCAGAACCGGCCTTGAAACCGTCTGGGGTGCTGTCCTCGATGTAGGCAGTCCAAACATTGCCATTGGGCATTCTGGCAGTGGCTCCTTCGGGGATCCAGGGGTATTTGCCGCCTCTGAAGGGGATCTCGACAGCCATGTCAGGGGCATCAGGGTACTTGTACGCATCCTCGGGCCACTTGATGTCCTTGTACCAGTTCATCTGGCGGGAGGTCGACCATTTGGGGTGCTCGGGGTTGTCTCCAATGCCACAGTCGGCGAGGATGAGGTCTTCATTGGGGAAACGTTGGGCATGAGTAGCCGTCAGAAGAGCAGCGATGGCCAGAAACTTGGCAGCAGACATCTTGAAGATGTACCTGAAAGTCGAGAGAGTGCGTGAAGATGAGAAGAGTGTGGTGAATTTGTGAGTGTGAGAGATGAGAGTTAACTGAGAGCTGAGAGATGGAGTTGAGTGAAGGGAAGAGTTGGATGAAGAGGAGAGGAGAAGAGAAGAGAAATGAGGGGAACGAGAAGAAGAAAAGTCTACCGAGTTATGGCAAAAGAAGAAGGAATGGGCACAAGGAACGCTGAGTACTTGCCTTTTGAGCCTCATTCTGGTATCTGTTGGGGTTGATTGAGGTCATGCTTTCAAAGTGAGAGCAGGTGCTCCGTCATACTCGGGCGATGTGAGCTAGTTTAGCCGATGGTGGAAGGCAAGAAGGGGGAGGACTTGGGATGAGTGGGAAAGAAGTCTGCATCATATGAGAGTCTCCTTGACGTCTTCTCGGCTTTCTTGGGGTTCATTTCTCGAGAGGAAGAGGCGAACTTGTGGACACGAGAACAGAGAGGGAAGCTGCGCGTATAAGACAAGCACTAGTAGGGTAAGGACGCTGACAGCTTCACTACAGCCCGTTCCGTGCTTTAGACAAAGATATAACACGGCCCATTGCATGAGTTCATATTTTACCTTGAAGCAAAGCAACGGCGTCTATCGGAGTCAATCGATCTATCAGAATGGCTTCAAGCTCAGCATAACATGGTTAGAACCATGCCAGGTAGGTACAGACTCTAGGATCACTGGAAAAAGTGTAATACAAACGAAAGAAAAGAGAGTAAACAATCAAGTATTGTGTGAGAGTATAGCATCCTCGGAAGAGTCCATTTATCAACGGTTAGACGACAACACGTTGTTTTTCTCGTTTCCAGAGTTACAGAGCGAAGGGACGACCAAAGTGATTGAGAATTGACGATACAATCACCCAAGTTTGAGAATCGCAAAGCAGAACCGAAATCAAAGAAGACAGGAAAATAGTTCTAGGAAATCAATATATATATAACCC
>JABEYC010000714.1:0-86864 GCA_013266195.1 Fusarium zealandicum | reverse complement strand
AGGGAGGGCTGTTCATCATCCGATATGCGTCATCATCAAAGCCTCGAGTATGGGTATCTCGTTGTCTCACGTCCATGTATGTACATTCGCCTCTAGCTCTTTCTCGCCGTTGTATCCCGGACAAGCAGGCTGCCATCTTTGGTGGTGGAGGAAGGGATCAGCAGCCTTGCTCTCGCCCAGCTGACGACTTTCGACCGAGGCTGAGGGTTTGCTGATTGATAGCCATGTCAATGCCGACGACGACAAGAATAGCGAAGCAGGCATAGGAAACAAACGTCATACCTCGGGGGTCCTGGTTTCTCCTTGGAGCACAGACGAACACGAAAAAATGGGGGTTTACCGCCTTTCAAGCTTGAGCCCTTGGGACAGTCGATGCTTGCAACGGCAATTGCTCGTTGGCCTTGACCACGAGGCTCTCGAGCATCTCCAAGGCTGCATGATCCAGCTCCAGCTCCAACTCCAAACCCCAATAACCCCAAACAGAGCACAAATCGAAATGCAGGGATTTGCAACATGCCTGCATAAGTGACCCGCTGGCACCGATCCAAGAGCGATTTGGCTCGCACGCGACCTCTCGGTACTCATGGAGCCGCGGTCGCACCCCTCGGCTGGCCCTGAGCCAGATCCACTCTACATACGACTTTGGTCGGACGAGCCACACTGTACGGGTACTCAGCCAGGGTATCAGTTCTCCTGGGAGCCCGTTTTTGGAGTCTCAAGTCGCTAGCAGCGCGGGCATGTCTCAGCGATACAGATGGCTGTCTTTCAAGCCTCGCCGGAGTTACATGGTAGCAACGGTCATGGCGTAGTATAGCCCGTGGCTCTGGCTTGGTGTGGTCAAAAGCTGCCACGATCGTCGTCTTGTTGACTTGCTCCACCAACAAGGGCATGTTCCTGATGTCCACTTCTTTTCTTGGCCAGCTAACTCCTAGCTCAACAACTTGCCGCGACTGGCCGTGTCCTCGACTCCTCTGTGCAGACTACGACCCGAGCTGGTAGCCCAGAAAGTCCAGGCCCGAGCCCTGTCACTTGTCGGACATTACTGCCCCCAAGGCAGACAAGCACTAAGCGCTCCAGGGCCGATCCCAAAGCTCTCTAGAGGCTCTTAGCCGCGGCTTTTTCTGTCCTTTTCTTTTACGTGTTGGTTGTACTCCGTACTTTGATGACAACCCACCTGTTATCACTTGTCAATGGGGCAACCTGCCCTGCTGTTGGCTCTGTTGGCCCAATTCTGCCGAATTACCCACCTCTCTGCAGTCGGCAAATGAGGCTCTACCATGACTATTCACCAGCATCTTATCTTTACGTGCCGTCAGTCCCGGAACGTTGGCCAGAATGATGTCAATGTCAGCTGTGTGGGCTTCTGGCCTGGGTCGCTGGAAATTGGACAACGAGCTTGGTCTACTCTCTACTTGATACGAAGCTCCAAGATGGACGGCCACGGTGACGTCGGCATATTGCGGTTGTCCTGAAACAAACCCGTCGGATATCAGTATCAACGAAGTGTCCGCTTTGGCTCAATTGGCGTTGGGGGTGGCTCTGGTTTAACGATGGCCAGGCCTCGATCTTCCCGTCTCCCTCGTGTTCTCTGCCGGCGAGAGGCGCATCACTATGTCCTCTCAGGCTAAGCTAGCGATTTTGCCGGTGTGGGAGGCTTTCTTTTACGTTTGCATGACATCTTGCATAGGCTCAGTCCTGACTCGAGCGATGGCACACCGGGCCACTCACTTACCTGGAACTTGAGATGTGCAAAGTCGATTCGAGGCAGGTCAGGCGGGATCGACAAAGGGCGGCACTTTGGCGGTCAGCTCTCATTGGCACGTACCCGCACGTCGCAATCGAAAAAGAGGCTCCATCTCGAGGCTTCTCAACGTTTGCTGTGGATCACAATGAAGATAGATCCCAGTTCCAAAGAGTGGAAAACTGGAGCATCCAAGCCAACCATTGAAGGATGGATCCGAGGCTGTCAGGTCAGAGGACCCTGCATGCCATCTCGACAACTAATTCACTCATACAATATAAGCTGTTGGTATGGGAGAATTGATATCGCCCAAGTCTCTCTGCTCCCGAAAGACCCTCACTATCCGGCCTGTGTTGTGGCCCGGGCATCAAATCACTCACCAATTCGGCTATCTCGGGCTCTCATGTCAGAGCTGGTTAACGCAGCGCCCTAGCTGAAAGGGTACTCGTCCTTGAGCGGTCAACAAGGGCGTCTATGAGGACGTGGTTTGAACTGGGGGGATTAAGCGCGACTTGCGACTTGCGGATACAGTCGCAGATCCGAAGACAGGACTCTTGGTCCAACGGCATGGAAAGTTGCTCAATTGCTTGATGGCTTGTTGATTGCCCTCAAGGGCGCCTTGTCGTACCCCAGATCTTGGCCCACCCAGGCGAGCTCGATGCCCGGCTTGCCATGCAAGATTGTGGGATACTTGGGAAAGCCCAAGACGCCCACTCGTCGACTATTACTGCGCCCGGCCGCCACGGCCGAATTGGCGACGGGGAGATCAAGGCGATGTGCGTACGTAGCAGATGCCGAGCCACTACAGTGCTTCCCGTGTGTTATGAGCCAATTTCGACTTCCACCGCTCCGGATATGCCAAGAGCTTGTGAAGCGAGGAACGACCGGCTGTTGAAACATGTTTGCCTCGGCCGTCGAACAAACAAGTGCAGTTGTCTGGCTACCACAATCACACACACACGTATAATACATATGTAAGTACATGGGCTCTCGCATGCACACCCGCATAACGGCGGGCCACGCCACGCCACGAGGGTTGCTAGGACCAGTCCCCTTGGTCTTTGACGGTCAGCTCCCGCTGCTTTCCTCTATTTCCCCAGGAAAGGCGACGTACATCGCGCAGTCTGCCGGTCGACCGGCGGGCCGTAGTCGCCCATGGGGCTTGCCGCACTGGGGACATATGAGGCCAGGGGGGATAGTGAGAGAGGGCTGGGGAACCTCGACGAAAGACGACATGGTATGCTTGACGGGATGAACGTACCACGCATGGCAAAGGACACAAGTGGGATGGGTATTACAAGTTGCTATCTCCTTTTGGCTTCTATGCTTTACCTTGCGTAACCCTGTCGTGCCTTGTCTTGTCTTGCGTACATTCTCTCGTCCTAGATGTCAAGACTGGTTGCTATGTCTCAAGGCGGCAGCATCCATGTCCGGGGTTGCTTGTTTGTCCTTGCCCGCATGATTAGTTTCATCCTTCTACCTCACCTCGCAACCGGATAGGTTCCCGATCCTGGATACTATCTGTGTTGCGTTGCATGGCGATCAGTTCCCAAGGCGTCGTCATTTGTCTATCTTTATCAACTTGATACCCGAAGACGCGGCCTGTCTATGCTTCAGGCTGTGTTTCGATCCTCGCATGAACCAAGCCTCGACAGTTGACGACGGTTCTGTATCATCTAGCCTTTGACTCTGTCTCAGTCAACCTAGTATTCCCTGGATGATGTTTCAAGAAGTTGGTGATTCAAAATACAGCCCTATCAAAATGCAAGCTTCTTGGCAGCGTGGGTCACGCAGAAACCAAGACGGCGACTACCGACGATAACCCTCTGCCCACGTTGCAGACGAAGTCTTGGCACTTGGCTTCTTGCATGTTCTTCCTGGCTTTCTTCGCCACCATGCAACAGCTCCAGGCGGCGGTGCATATTGTGCGCCGTGCCCGATGCCAAGTAGGATGCTCTAGATGCCGATGGAGCGCAGAATTGTTGGTGTTGGTGTTGATGGATGTACTTTGAGCATACTACGTACACCGTGGCACTCATTTGGATCAGTGGCGTAGATCAACCATACGCGCGGGTATTCGTCTCGTCTCACGCGTACATGGACGGCGAGTGAAGGATTCACATCAGAGTAACTGCACGTTTATGCACGTCAGGGCGAGCCCAGCATTCCTCCCTGTCGAGACCGTTGCGAGGCGGCAGAGTTGTCATATTCCAGACTCTCTGCGCATCAGTCCACCCTTGTCTTTGTTTGGTTCCCTTCGTCCCTCAATCTTGGCGTCGTCCTGTCTGTTTACTCGCCATGATCCGAGTCGGCCACGTCCGCTGGTCGCGATGGTGCTGCGGTTTATCCTGCAGGTGTGTTTGACAACCCCTCCAGTTGGAACACCCTCTGGAGCAACTCGTTGCTTTTTTCCTATGCTCATGCGAGCGTTTTCCCTCACTCTTGCGCGTGTTCTCGGACATGACCGGGGTCTGGCACATTATCATCCAAAGAAGGTGTCTGTTTTTCATGTCACGACAAGACTCCGATAACGAGTGGATAGGTATGCAGGTGAAATTGCTGCATACGTACGTATTTACTCGAGGCGTGGGATGTCTTGCAGGGACAGTTCCAGCTCGTCTGGTTAATTTGTTTTTTTGGGGTCTCGATTGGTATGAGGTGGGATATTGCGCTGGATCCAGATTGTGGATGCCTCATTAAACGGCCATGAGGCGCAACTTTGTTTGCTTCGCAGGGGGGCGTGAGGAACCACTCGGTGCTTGCTTCCCAAGACGGGACATCTCGATGACACGGACGCATACTACGTACTCCTTTGCGCTCTGGCGTGTCAGAGTCTACAATAGCGCTACGGTATCATGCCGTCTCATTCACGGCCTCTACTGCACATCGCGATATGCTTAAATTAGAACATGTACAAGACACGCGTGGCATAAAAGGGGCTCAGTCGGCCCGCGAAGCTTAAACACAGCATCCGCGAAATATCGACTAATGCAGAGGGCAATGTCAATCCAAGCTACAGGGGTTTGGTTTATCTCCTCTGTGCAAATGCAGATCTCCTATCGGGGGACAAGGTCCAAAGTCGTCACTCGACATGGCCAGCTAGGCCAAAGGGGGCAACGGTCAGGGGCGTCGTTTCGATAGTGCGTGTCAGCCCATGCGTAGAGTTTACGTGGCCTCGGCGGTGGTTTTCATATCAAAATTAGAAACATGTCGATCCAATTTGACCATCTGCCGTGGCGAAGCTGCTACCCTACACGCGCGTCAAGATGCCCTGAGAGAGGTGACGGCTGGTCGAGGGTTCTTGTCCTCTGTCTGGCCTGGATACTCGTGAGCTGGTACAGGGTAAACCGTAGTATGTATGTCAGTAGATGGGAGTCGAGTCTGTGGTCATGGCGGTTCTTGGAGACACGCTCACTTCCACGGTGAGATATACTACCTTCCAGATACTAGGTACAGACCAATTGACCACACTGAGATCGAGAAGCCAGAACCATGTCTGTAATACAAAGCCCAAAGAAAACACTGACAGCTCGACGATCTGGTCAACACCGAGTCTCGTCCGCATGTCTGCTACCCTACAGTTCGTCGTCGAGATGCATCGTGAAGAGATGAAGTGTACGTCCATCACCCCAACAAAGTCTGGAACTCGACCTCGTGATCGATCATAAATGCGGAGCGAGATTTGATAGTGTTCAGATCAGTTGATCTGAGATGATTCTCAGCGGCCAACTTTGTAGCCCAATGCAGCTCATCTTGACGGCTCGACGCAACAGCAGCAGAGCAACGTCGATAGAAGTCAATTATTCGACTACACTGACTTGATAGAACACGGCTACACATACGAAGCAAGGCCAGATTAGAAGACCAGCAATTAACTATTGGCTCAGCTATCCTGTTACACTTCACTCTACACAAGACTCAACCACACACAGTGATACATCATGAATATGAAAGCACTTTTATTTCCCGTAGCCAACATCGCCACGTAGTCCACCGTTAACCCCCAAGAAGCCTCGACAGCCTCTGTTCCTGTAGACGTCCTGCCTACCCACGGTCCCTTGCTCGACAAAGAAACCAAAGTCGCTATGAACTACACCTTGCAAACTATTGAACCACCAACGCCACCAGCTCTACACCCCCATTTGGACCAGAGCAGTGAGAAACAAGCCAAAAACACACAAAGACCTCCCTTTTTCCGCCCGGGGTATCATTTAGGTAGCTGCGTGTACTCTCAAAAACCTTCAGTTGCCGCCACTGGGGTCGGGGAATGCGAAACCAGCCGGAAAGTTGGGCATGCCGTTGGGCAGGGTGCCGATGCCGAAGGGAAACGTGCCCGTCACGCCCTGCGGGTCCCTGCCGCCGTCCCGGTGGTCGTCCCGGCGATGGTGGGTACCGTTGGCGCTGCCGTTGTCCCGGCTCCGGCGCCACCGGGAAAGGTCCTCGTCCCGGGTGCGGGTCGACTTGGGTCCGTTGCTACCGCCCTTGTCGGTCTGCATGCGCCGGCTGATGGCCTTGGATGACACACCAGCACCAATCTCGATATCGGGCTCCTCAACGCACATGCCGGATTCAATTGCACGTCCACCGCTGCCGCCACAGGGAGCAGTCAGCATCCACTTTCGGTCGGCTTCCGTCAGCTTGTGGATGGGGATGATGCTGACACCCGTCGAGTAGTCGCTGCAGTCTCGGGGACCGAAACCAACACCCCAACGAGTCTTGTAAATGATTAGCCTAGGCCATGATATTGCGAGCGTGGGTGTACTTACACGGAGAGGAACTTCCAGGTTCCGGGTATCCTCAGTGCCTTGCTTGGCGCTGACGGCATCTCGACGAGTGAGCATCTTGACAAAGGCGTGTCGCTTGTCCTTGTTGACGATGCAGGTTTGTACGGTACCGTACCGGGTAAAAATACCGCGCAATTCGCTCTCGGAGCAGCTATCCATAGTTAGCAAACACAGTGCCCGAAGGGTTGAAGCCTGGCTGTACTCACGTTACTCCTCCCACGAACAGGGTGCGGCTAAAGACCTTGATGTGCCCAGACGGAAGTTTCGGATCAAACTCGATCCATTTCTCGGTCTGAGAGTGATCCTCCGGTGGGCTTGGACTTTGTCCTCGGCGTCCATGAGGACTGCGCTGGCGATAGTCACCGCCACCACGTCGGTTGTCGTGACGGCCACGGTTGGGCGAGTCATGACCATATTCCATTCGGTCACGTCCATTCTGAGGCGAGCCACGAGCTCCCCAGCCACGGTCGGGAGATCTTGATCGAGATCGTCCGTGGTATCCGGCAGGAGATCTCATACGGTCATAGTCTCGATCACGTGATTCGTCTGGCTTCATTGATGGGCCACCCCACGCTGGTTGACCTGGAACATGAGAAGACTGGGGAAAAGGAAGAGGCTGCTGAGCCGAAGAAGCCGCAGCCGCATTTGGTCCCGACCCTGAAGTCATACCCTGGATCAGAGCAGGAATCTTATCAAATGGAACGCCTTGATCGGCCAATGCCTTGATCAACAGGATCTGCTGCTGGGTGTTGGGATCTAGCCCAAGCCCAGAAGCCGGAGCGCCAGGAAGGGGTGCTCCGGGCACTCCAGACATGAGTCCAGCGAGGGGATTGGGCGGATTACTCGAATTGTTCTGCATGGCACCCGGAACGGCGCTGTGGCCTGGCATCTGCGGGAAGCCGAAGGGAAGAGACGGCACATTCACAGGCTGCGATGCCGGAGCGTACGACATGGACGGCTGAGCCGATGATACTGGCTGCGGCAGCCCAGAGGCCGGCAAATTATACGATGCCGTGGGAGCGGGAAAGGGAGCATTGGTAGGAGGTGCGCTGGTGTTTTGCCGCGCGAGGTTGGCGAGAGCCTCAAGAATAGACGAGCCATTGGCGGCCGGGGCAGCTGGAGCGGCATTCGAGTTGCCCTGATACGATGCCAAGACGTTTGCAGGCGGGCTGCCGGGAGGAGTGGTTGACTGGTCTGCAACATCACAATCGTTAGATACAAGGAACCATATTCAAGGCAATGGAGCAGTGACGCCCAGGCATGCGACCTGGCGTGGAACTGACCGAGGAACGACGTACTCTGTGGTGGTGCCGTGAGCTTTTCTCTAAAAGACTCAATCATTGGCGTAGGGAATGTTTGACCCTTCTCCCAGATGTCAAGGAGCTTCTTAATCTTTTCCTGCACGTCCGACGATGTGTGAGTTACGGTCCAAAGAAGAATACGGAATCAACATGGCATGAATCGTGGTGGCTAGCAGCGGCGCCTCTGAAGGTGCTTCATGGCGCGCGGCAAATAGCACTCGATGCCAGCTACAGAAGGGTAATGTTGCGAGTTCAAATATGCGTACCTTTTGCTCTTCCGGGGCGGTTTGCAAGATGTCAGTCATCAAAACGGGCATGAGTTCCGTCACTCGATGGACGCCAGCGGCATAGGTTCCATCCTGGGCAGAGCTGTTTATTGCCTGTGCCTGAGCCTTGGCCTGTTCGAGCCATTTCCGGGTTACAGAGTCTACGACGTAGAGTACCCCCAACTTGTGTGTTCCTGGTGCCTTTTTGAAGTGTGTGTATATCTTTTGTATTAGGACAGATTCGGACTGGGGGTGACATGTCAGCAGCTGCAGATTAAGTGTAGAGAGACTTGGCAAGGAGCTGCCTTACCTGGATGTTGGATACACAGAGGGATGTCAAGCTGGTGATGCGAGATCCGGATACGCCTGGTGGCTTGAGGTTCAGCATGGCCTGGAGGCCGGCCTCCAAATCCGCGACTGCGGACGCCATCATGTGAAATACTGAAGTGATCCCCGAGCTACGCGCGATGCCTCAAAGATAGGGTCCAGGACGAGATAACCAGCAGCGGGCGGAAGCCACTTGCGAATCAAAAGCCTGAAGCACGGGAGGAACAGAGCGAAGAGAGAATTTTCCCAGTGCGGAGTATCTTTTGCCGCCTTGTCAGGTACGAAAGCACAGGGCTCTTTTACGCAGTCGCGACTGGTGAAGAAAGTGTACGAGGACAGAAATCTGTGCCGTGAATACAATAGAAGGCAGGGCCTCAGGAGTACGGTACGGTACGACTTGCGCGAGAAAAGCTCTTCTACTTTGCGTCAGGAGCGCGGCGAAATCACAAGATGCTGGAGATCTGCAGCTGCGAGTTCCAGCGAGACCGTCTAACGGAATACTTGTCAGTACGATGACAGACGGTTGATGAGAGTGCACAAAATGGCAGCGAAAAAACTGGACGGTATAGCCTTGATGAGCGTGATTGTTGTCGTTGATGGTTGATGGTCGTTGAGAGGTTGACGATGATGGAATGATGAGGAGAGGGGAGAAAAGGTGACTGGGAGGCGAGGGAGCGTGCTAGGTGGAGTCGCTCTTAAGGGCTGCGGTTGGTCAAAGAATTGAGGCCTTTGTTCTTTTTGCCGTGAATTATCCGGCAAAAGACACCTGAAAATCCTGCAAGAACGGGTGGAGTCTAAAGATCACGTGGAGAGGAAACTGACTGTCATTCTCCAACAGGATATCTCCGTGTTGAAGCCGCGTGGAGCCCCGTTTATTTGTAACGGACTCAGCGCTGACTAACAGACCGACAACAACGACAAGCAACACATTGTCAAAGGGAAGGCCATCCAGTCAAAGCGCGGATTTCGGCCAAGCCCATGAGGTAAAAGATATGTAAAAGGAAAGAGGCGTGCGTTGTTTTAATACCGCCTGGTAGTCATCGGCCACCAAGCGGAGAGGCCAAGGATGCCGTGGTTGACTTGGGCCACCAAGCGCCCCGTGAGACGCATGGCTGACGATTAATAATGGAATCGCCAGGGTCGACGATACAGGAGGACTGACCGTCACGACGGTTGGACAGATAAAAAGACAATGGTTTATTACCCGGGAGAACAGGGAGGTTGGAGGAATAGCCGACGATGGCAATAAGCTTAGCCAGACTGCCGAGCTGGCCGGGTGATCGGAGACCTTGCTCGAAACAAGAGTATACGACAACATGCAAATCAAATTGGGGGAGCCTTTATTCTCTTTTCAGACGACGGCAGCTAGGGCAATCGGAGAATGTGAGGGGCAATTGAGGTTCCTTCTCCTCACCAGCGAAGGCGATCGCTGGCTGGCCGGATGGAGGGGAGTTCGGCACTCCGAGCCCAGCGCCGCAGAAGACCCTCGGAGGCCCGGCGACGGCAATGGATGTGGGAGATCCGGGCGTCCTCCACCCGCTTCTGCACTCAGACTCACTCACTGGAGGGAATCCAGGCAGCGGATTGGCCAGCTGTACCACGGGCCCCAAAATCCACGCTGCGACGTTAGCAGGAACCCGTCTGACGTCAAAGATGGCGGCGTCGTGGCAAGCAACATGTGGCCGAGGTCCCCGAGCATCAACGTAGAGATCCCCACTCCTTCGTTCGAAGGGGGCACGTCTCAATGGAGATGGAGCTGGAGGTTGCAGAGTTATAACCGAAAATTGAGGGAGCGCGACAGCCTCGAGCTTGCTGCTGCACCCCGGGCGCAGAAGCAAGTCCTGCCTGGTAGTACGGCGCAGTTGTCATGATGGAGTCGCGGCGGCACGGGGGCTAGTCAGGCAGATCTTGGATGCACCGTCACCTTTCTTCTTTTTCCTCCGCGTTGTCGCCGTAACGAGTAATTGGGCTCATGGGTGCTGATAGCCGAGCAGACTGCCAGCGCCTTTCTGCCCACTGGACATTTTTGAGCGCCAGAGACAAGAGCACCAACACCTCCTGTCCCTCGACTGAGTTACAGCGGCAAGCCCCCATGTCCCTCCTCCATCATTCTCGACCAACAAACAGCCCCAGAGGTAGCTGCGCCGGGCTGTTGGGGCTACCACATCTCGGCCATTTGGGGGAGGGCGTCGAGTTGGAGGAGGCGTCGGGGGCAGAGACATGGATTGGACGGAAATTTTGGGGCCTGCAGGTTGGGGGGCGCGTGTTAGGGCCGCGGCAATAATCCTTGGATTGGTGAGGACTGTGCAACCTCGTTTGAGAAGAGGACAGACAGACAGCTTGGACATGTAGGTCCGAGGTAGGTAGGTAGGTAAGGTAGTAGGGTAGGCCCTCCTTTCCGATTGATGACGAAATTGATCCAATGGCGGCCATCACAGTTACAGTCACGAGAGATATTGCATGGTCGACTTGTATTATACAATTTACAGCAGTACAAGACTTTCAAACATCCATTGGAGCAGCAGCTGGACTGTCATCATCATCATCAACATCCATGTATCCGTACTTTATCCCCCAGAAAGCACCCTTGTACATCCATCGGCTGAAATGCAGCCCCAGAGCTGGAAGGTAGAGAGAAATTTACAAAATTTACCACTGATACCCCTGTAAATTTCCTTGAGAAACCTGTAATCCCGCCCCGTAAGTCCCGTTGTCTCCACGCTCCATGCTTCACGGGCCCCGTCCCCCCGGTCCCCGAGGTTCAGAGCGAGGGTTACAGGCAATGACAGACCTGAACCCAAGCAAGCCAAGTGCAGGTATTTTGTACGTATTTTTTTCTCTCTCTCTCATCCTGCGCCTTTTTTTACTTGACCTAACCTCTCAACCTCCCCTTCCCTACTTAGTCTCCCTCCTTCTTATACCTCTCCCCTCCCTCCGGCACCTCCGCCACTACTTGCTCCCTCTTCTTCCTCTTGCACTCCTCTCCATATCAACCTCCTCTCACAATGGCCTCTGTCGCTCGTCTCAGCAATGCTGCCCTGAGGGCTTCCCTCCGCTCTCCTTCCGTCAACGGCTCCGCCTTCAACGCGGTGCGATGCTACTCGGCCAAGACTCAGGTATGTTTATCCTCGGTTATCCAATTAGTCCTCACTTGGCCAATGGCTGACCACCCCCATCACAGACCCTCAAGGAGCGATTCGCCGAGCTGCTGCCCGAGAAGATTGAGCAGGTCAAGGCCCTCCGAAAGTCAGTCGCATTCCCTCTCCTCGGCTCATTGCTTGCCGAAGCTCAGCCATGACGCTGCGAGCCAACAAATGAGCATCGACACTGACATTCATTGATAGAGAGCATGGCTCCAAGGTCATTGACAAGGTCACCCTCGACCAGGTCTATGGTGGTGCCCGTGGCATCAAGGCCCTCGTCTGGGAGGGTTCCGTCCTCGACTCCGAGGAGGGTATCCGATTCCGTGGCAAGACCATTCCCGAGTGCCAGGAGCTTCTCCCCAAGGCTCCCGGTGGCAAGGAGCCTCTTCCTGAGGGTGAGTAGTCTGCGCCGCAGAGAAGCGCACGCCGCAACCCGAGCCCCTGTATGCTGACCGCAAATTGTACAGGTCTCTTCTGGCTTCTCCTGACCGGCGAGGTTCCCACCGAGCAGCAGGTCCGAGACCTCTCCGCCGAGTGGGCTGCCCGCTCCGACCTCCCCAAGTTCGTCGAGGAGCTCATCGACCACTGCCCTACCGACCTTCACCCTATGGCTCAGTTCTCCCTGGCCGTCACTGCTCTCGAGCACACCTCGAGCTTCGCCAAGGCCTACGCCAAGGGCATCAACAAGAAGGAGTACTGGGGCTACACCTTTGAGGACTCGATGGACCTCATTGCCAAGCTCCCCAACATCGCTTCGCGCATCTACCAGAACGTCTTCAAGGGCGGCAAGGTCGCTCCCATCCAGAAGGACAAGGACTACTCGTTCAACTTTGCCAACCAGCTCGGATTTGGAGACAACGCCGACTTTGTCGAGCTCATGCGTCTGTACCTGACCATCCACACCGACCACGAGGGTGGCAACGTCTCTGCCCACACCACCCACCTTGTTGGCAGTGCTCTCAGCTCTCCCTTCCTGTCCCTGTCCGCCGGTCTTAACGGCCTGGCTGGTCCCCTCCACGGTCTCGCCAACCAGGAGGTGCTCAACTGGCTCACTGAGATGAAGAAGGTTGTTGGCGACGACCTTAGCGACAAGGCCATCACCGACTACCTCTGGTCCACCCTGAATGCCGGCCGTGTCGTTCCCGGCTACGGCCACGCTGTCCTCCGCAAGACTGACCCCCGTTACATGGCTCAGCGCACTTTTGCCCAACGTATGTACCTCGAACCGATTTAAGATTGAATGTGATTCTGACAACCCTACAGAGAAGATGCCCGAGGACCCCATGTTCAAGCTCGTCAGCCAGGTCTACAAGATCGCCCCCGGCGTCCTTACCGAGCACGGCAAGACCAAGAACCCCTACCCCAACGTCGACGCCCACTCCGGTGTCCTCCTCCAGTACTACGGTCTCACCGAGGCCAGCTACTACACCGTCCTCTTCGGTGTGTCGCGCGCCATTGGTGTCCTTCCCCAGCTCATCATTGACCGGGCCTTTGGTGCCCCCATCGAGCGACCCAAGTCCTTCTCTACCGAGAAGTGGATCGAGATCGCCAAGAAGCTGTAAGGGATTTAAAACAGAGAGAGAAAACGGTGAGGATGGTATGTTGTGGGATACGAGGAGGATAGCCAGGAGATGGGCAGATTGGATGGTCAACTCAATGGCACTTGTACAATACAACGGGACTGCTTTCGTTTGGTAATGAGCAGGTCGTCGCAGGCGCGGCGATTGAAATGAAATGATTTACAGCTGGCACTTTGCAATGAACGCTATGCGCAATGCTCTATTGTGAAGCGGTGTCGCATTTGACTTTACCTGCAGCCGTTATCGCACATGGCGGCGATCTATGTCCGAGTCGCGACGGTGTCGCATTTGTCTTGTTTTTTTTTAATGGAGACACAGGCGTTGACCCCAAAGCTTTCGTCAACCCCCCCGGACACACAAGTACCGTAGGTGCGGACATCCATAATACTACGTAGTACGTAGTATTGTAGGTAGACGTCAAAAAGCTCAGAGCTCGCGCACAGGCCCCTTTTGACGCCTCTCGGGGAGAAAAAAACCCTTGCATCGCCTTCATACGTAAGGTAGGCTCGGTGAGAGATTACACCGATATGGATCCATTCAGGGGGAGGAGCTCACTCAACACTCAGCGGTTGAGTGAGGGGCCGTTGAGCGAGGCTCTAATTTGCCAGCCGATGGACGCCACGAGAGCTGTTGGATTTGACGGGTCGGGTGGCTGAGATGAATACCGAAAGGAGCATGGGAGAGGCGAATGTGAAAGAGCACGGCGTGTTGTGCTTGAATCCATGATACCCAAGGTAATAAGGTACCCTTTGTAGCACTAGGTGATAATGACCCAGGGCTTATTGCAACAATGGACATGTGAAAGAGCTCGCAGCAGGGCTAGAACAGCTCCAGGAAAGGTCCTCCCAGGCACGAATGGCCTCCGCTATCACAAGCATTTATTTGCACGATATGCAGTTGTTTGGGACCCCGTGACTGGAGATCTCACACACCCACCCCCGGATTTCACATGGGGATCTTATCTCACCTGAATCTCGTATGTAGTAGAAGAGCTAGATACTAAGTTGTAAGCATCGAGTCGGTATAGTACATCCTCTTTTGGCTGTTCTGTTTAACCACTTCTGCGTGTTGTAGCAGCAACGAGGTGAATGATACATGTAACCAACCTACGTGCCTACCTAGCCACACACGCATTTGTTCCCCTGTCTGTCTGCACAATAAGCATAAAAAACACGTGCAAAGATCATCACCCTCGTTCAATTGGACCCGGGTTTTTCACGTTCCTCTGTCCAACCTCGGCCTTCGAGTTCCATCACAACCCTTAGTGGTCAACAACCCAATCGATTTTGTCTTACTCAGCACGTTTTAATCCCGATTCTCTGCGCCTTGTTTGGCCAGCCTATTCCCCCACGCTTTTCCACACACGCCTCTAGCTCCCCTCCCTCCCTCTCTCCCAGCTTCCCTCGCGCTCTCGACTCTTCTTCCTTTCACATCCGATCCTCTCTCTCTCTTGCTACGAAGCTCCCTTTTCCCTTGGTCAGGGCCCTTTACTCTACGACAATCCCAAAGTCATGGCTGCCATCCGTACCGATCTGCCCGTCCCCGTTGGGGACAAGAGCCTGGAGAAGAAGCCCATCAAGTTCTCCAACTTGCTCCTGGGTGCTGGTCTCAACATGTTCGAGGTGACCACCCTAGGTCAGCCTCTCGAGGTCGTCAAGACCACCATGGCTGCCAACCGAGGCGACGGCATGGCCAAGTCTTTGGGACGTGTCTGGGCCCGCGGTGGTCCTCTGGGTTGTAAGTATTGATTATCGCTCACTGCTCTACTCAGCCGCTGGATGCTGACATTTCATCCCATAGTCTACCAAGGTCTCATCCCCTGGGCCTGGATTGAAGCCTCCACCAAGGGCGCCGTCCTCCTCTTTGTCGCTTCCGAGGCCGAGTACTACGCCCGCGTCGCCGGTGCCTCCGAGTTCGGCGGTGGTATCCTGGGTGGTATCACCGGTGGTGTTGCTCAGGCCTATGCCACCATGGGTTTCTGTACCTGCATGAAGACGGTCGAGATCACAAAGCACAAGATCGCCTCCACCGGTGTCAAGCCCCCCTCCACCTTCCAGACCTTTGGCGACATCTGGCGCAAGGACGGTATGCGCGGTATCAACAAGGGTGTCAACGCTGTTGCCATCCGCCAGATGACCAACTGGGGCAGCCGTTTCGGTCTCAGCCGTCTCGCTGAGGGCTGGATCCGCTCCGCCACCGGTAAGCGGGAGGGCGAGAAGCTCGCTGCTGGCGAGAAGATCCTTGCCAGTGCCCTCGGTGGTGGCCTCAGTGCCTGGAACCAGCCCATCGAGGTCATCCGTGTCGAGATGCAGAGCAAGAAGGAGGACCCCAACCGCCCCAAGAAGATGACGGTCGGCAACACCTTCAGATACATCTACGACTCCAACGGTCTCAAGGGTCTTTACCGAGGTATTGCTCCCCGTATCTCTCTGGGTATCTGGCAAACGGTCTGCATGGTTGCGTTTGGTGATATGTAAGTTTCCCCGGCCTGGTACTAGGCAGAGACAGAATACTAACCAGTACTCAACTACAGGGCGAAGACTTATGTCGAGAAGCTGACCGGCGAGTCGGTGACTGCTAAGCATTAAAAGGCGTTATTGGGAGCATCCACCACATGGCTAAGGGGATTTTATGCTGGGTTGTCTATTGTAGCTATTTTTTGGATCCAGGTTTCTCTGACGCTGTATCGCGGGCTTGTATGCTTAGCCTGTGATGAGAGAAGTTCGCACTCTGTATGCTATTCTTTACATGATCTATCAACTGTAGACAAGCTTCATCCGACATTTGAGTTGGTCAAAATAGACGTGAATACGTGCATATCTGTCCACGAGCTCCAATGTCGCAGATTTGGAGGAGCTGCACTCCAACGTAGCTTGTGCATCCAAGGTGACATCCCCGAGGTGCATCGAATCCACCCAATGCCTTTGAACCATTCCTTGTCGTCATCTTCAGCTTGTGTCACCCCGTCTCAGAACCCCAGTTCCTATTCTCGTGCCGATGCGAGGTCTGAAAGAGGGTGCTGCAGCCGCGGGTACACGGAGTATTTCGGGATGGTGCAGGTAGGGCGAGGTCGGAGGGTTGGGCGAGGAAGACTACCCTGGAGTTGAGCATGTCTGGTTTAAAACGTACGTGGTGCCTGGAGGCACGCTGGCATGATAGCTCCTGTTGCATTCCAGACAGCTATTACTTATACCTTGAACAAGAACAAGTTGATACGCTGCTTACTAGCCTGCACTATTGTAAAACTATGTACCCTAGAAAGGTATCAAACTCGAGGAAGTTACAGTCCTATAAGTACAAAGACTGCTATATAGTAATATAGTATTAATGTAGTTTATATAAACTTAGCGTATTAGTGTATATAAAGAAATAGGTATAAATAGTAGTACAGAGTTACTAGATAAGCATATACAGGTTTAGCAATATTATTATTAATATTAACACAACTCTAGTCTGTTTCCAATATTAATCTAACTTATCCACCATCTCCTCATACTTAAACCCCCAATCCTCCTCCACGCTCAGCAGCGCCCCCGCCTGGACAAGCTCCGCCATCTCCCCGGCATGCAACCGCTCCAGGTCCAGATCGCGACTCTGGTTCTCAGCGTGTATGCTCTCGAGGCGCTCATCCGGCGGCCCTGGGACCCTGACCCGGCGCACGGAGCGGCGACGTCGGCCGAGGCTAGCGGCTAGACTCTCCTGCTGGTGACGCTCAAAGTCGGCGAGGAGCGGTAGGGAAGGGTCGTCGTGCAGGTGCGCGTCGCGTCGGAAGTAGCCTGTCGACGCATACATTGGGCCCTGGACGGCGCCGATGACGGGGTTATGGGTCAGGGCGAGCTTGTTGGTTTTAAGGTATGTACGGCGTGTGTAGACGCTGATGTCGGCCTCTGAGAGCTCGGAATCGGAGTCGGAGTCGGTGCCGGAGTCAGAATCGGCCCGGTGGATCCCGGGTGGATCCGGCTCCGGGTGCGGGATAAGCGGCTGCGGACGACGGACTTGCCGTGTCATCCCGGGCAAGGCCTTGAAGTGGGCCTCTAACATGTCACGCTCATCTACAGACAGCACAAAGACGCGGCCCGTAGCGTCTCCGATAGCGAGCTTTGCGTTGTCGGGCGAGAAGCCTCCGAAAGCGATGGGCCCAGGCGCGGTAAGGATGTCGCGCACAAAGGGCTTCTTGCGCTTGCGGATGTTCCACACCTTAATGACACCGTCGCTGGACCCCGTGTAGAACCGGTCGAGTGAGGAGCCCCAGGCTGTGAACTTGACGCCCGTGTCCTCCTTCTCGCGGTCTCCGTAGTACTCCTCGATGGGTTTCCCGTGGCGGAGAGTGTGGATGGGCTTGTCACCTTGCGCAGTGTCCCAGACGTAGACCCTGCCGTTGGTGCACGCCGCAGTAACGTACGCGTGGCCGACAGAGTTGGGCGTGATGGTGAGCTCATTGATGTCCGAGGCGTAGCAATCTAGAGCCTGGACCTGACCGTACCCGCCGTCTATGCGCTCCCTGTCTCGCTGGAAGATGTGGACCTGCGTCTTGATCTTGTGACCTAACAAGTTCAAGCCGGTAGGCGTGGTGGCGATAATGAAGCGGTGCAGAGTCGGGTGCCATGCAACTTCGAATACGTTAGCTGTCGAGGCTGTCGTAACAGAAATCCGACGGCCCTCTGCCGCATTCCATAACGTGACCTCTCCCGTGTTTCTCTTCTCCTCTGGGATATCGTGGTCGTCCCCGCTGCGGCTTCGGGGAGAATAGCCAACCAAGAGTAAATGTCCAGTCCCCGGTGCTCGCCCCCACTGCATGGTTGCCGGGAAGTAAGCCCATTTATCTGAGCCGTCGGCGTCGTTTCTCGAACAAGAAAAGGTCTGATATGAGCTTTCGGCGACGTTGTCCTTGCTCACGGTGTAGATTCGTACAGCGTCGGTGGGCGAGTCTGCAGCCGTGGCTACGCGGCCAGTCCCATCCTTTGCAGCGGCGACAAAGTTGACGTTGTCCGTGTGTTGCCACGTCGCGATGGCGCTCATGGAATCACCACCCGCGTCGACCTTCCAGACCTTGACGGTCTTGTCAAAACTCGACGTGTAAGCTAGGTCGTTCGCTTTGTCGTAGTCTGATGACACGACCGAAGAGTAAAGCCATGGGTCTTGACTTTGGCGCATCGCCTCTGTCGAGTTCTCGCCCTTTTCTACGCGCGGCCGGGGTATGCGGTGGTCGGGGAGGGCGCGCAATATGCCCTTGCTGGCGGAGCAAAAAAGCAGGTTTCCTGGCTTGTTGTATTGTTGATTATGAGTATCGGAGTGCGCAGTCGTTCCGCAGAGAAAGCTGTCGTTCGAGACCCATGCGCCCGTGCTGATATCGCCAGCGCAGTTGGTGTACTCGGCAACCACCTGTAACTCGTCTTCGCGCAGCGTCTTGAACTCGTTCTGGAAGTTGACGTATCTTCTTGTTCGATGGAAGCCCTGGTTGCCCTCTAACTCGCGAGCTAGAAGCAAGGACGAGACCTGGCTGATCCTCTGTGTTTGACTCTGTTTATCTTCAGCCTCCGCACCAAGTGACAGAACCTGGAGGTTCGTGGGAGACGTAGCTTGCCCAGCCAGCAAATCCGAGCAAAAGTTTCGCACGTCCTCCACTGACCTTCCCTTGATGCTGTCTCGGACCAATGTTGGGATGTTATATCTCTGACATCGCCGCGCAAGGGCATTGTACGTAGACGGCACGCGCTTGGACTCGTAGGTTGAGAGGCACTGAGCAATCTCGGCGACCTCCGCGGGGGTGAAATCGACGTGGTACGCTGTAGGCTGTGACACAAGATCCCTCTGTGCTCTCACTGGCTTCTGTACTCCCTCCGCTATAGCCCTGCGATCTGTTGCTGTTCGATATGGACGCTGGTCCAGCTGGAAGAAGCGGTTTCTGGGCTTTGGCTCACGCCGTTGTCGAGGTTTATACGATTGTCGTTCGAGGTCTCGTGATATGGTCGGTATTCGGGCTGATAGTTTCGTCGGAGGTGGATTGGAGTTGATGTGAGGCCTCGTTTCTTCCGTCTTGACAATGGTTGGTAATGTCGGAGGCATAGGCTGGACGTGCTGAATGTTGACTGTCTTGGCTAGCTCGGTCGTCTGGGGCTTTGCCACGCCCACCTGCAGTTGCGCGATCTTCTTAACCTCATCGCGCGCCTGCGCCGCGATCAGAGCCTCATCCTCTGCGAGGAGATAACCGCTCGTCTCGTCCCATCGCGTCCTGAAGAACCTGCTCCTAGCAAGCACCGTCACTGCCTAGAGAGCCAAAGCCATTAGCGACCAAAGTTCCAGCCCTTCTGTCGGTGGGTTCTTTGTTACCTGGATCGCGATGTCGTTGACGCGGTAAACATCGGCGGGAAGCTCCCCCACGGCCTTGCTAACATGGGGCACGACCTGCTCGTGAAGACATTCCTTAAAGTTTCTACGACGCGGCGGGCCTTCGTCGACGCGCCTGCGCTTCGCCGCTGGCTCTGGGTGACTGATAGGGAGTGTGTTAAGGATCGGTAGCGGCACCGGCGAATGCTCGCCCTTGTGGTCGATGAACGGCCTTGTCAAGGTCGCGGTCAGCCCGAAACCCATGAGGAAACGCGAGAAGCAAAAGGTGAGATAGACAGCGATTTACGCGTCTATCAGGAGATAGCGGAGGCTGGGGAGCTTTCAACATACCACATGGCCCCGTTTAGCGGAGGTGCGATGATTTAAAAGGTTAAGGGGCCTAGAACAGGGCTTAACAAGCTTAAACAACGGAAAAAGGTTAGTCCTGTTTGCTCTAGTATATTTTAGGTATTTATATATTTTAGAGTAGCGTATAAGCCTTATTTTTAGCTATAGTAAAATTTAAATACCTTTGTATAATAGGAGAACTTTCCTCCTATATTAGTGTATTTTCTAAGGTATATTTTATAAGTAATATTTCCTAGCTATTTATTAATTTATATCCCTTAGTATCTACCTTACTACGTTCCTTTTATAGTTACAAGTTATTTAAATACTTTTTAAAAAAAGCAAGCATTATCTCATTCTAGTTGTAAGTTCTCTTACAGTTAAAACAAGGCAAGCGTGAGGATGTGGGTCCTCGGCTCCTGGAAGAGGCCTGTGCCATAGGGCCATAGGCCTATAGTGACTGTTTGCAGAGCTTCTAATTGAGGGGTCAATTGGAATAGCTGATCTTTTTGGGTTATTGTGGTCTAGGGGTCAATCTGCAAGGCTAAGTCCTTACAGCAAGTATGTGTTTATATATTGATCATTTACATAGCATAGCCGCTTGACATTTGCAAGATACAGACTCGATCCTATACACGCCGACGCTAATACAGCCGCTTTAACCTCCCAACAGCTTTACATCTTACAGCTTACCCTTGGCAATAGGTTCTTGAGCCGCCAGCTCCTCATACATGCGGTCAATATGTTCTCGGAAAGTCTTGGCCGCTTGAGGGCGCTTTAGTTTGAGCCTATTTCGACTATTAGCAAGTACCAAAAAAGTCATACTAAGAGCAAACTTACGTAGGAGTAAACAAACCGTTCTCAATTGTAAATGGGTCAATATCAAGGTGGACATTGCGCACTTTCTCAAAGCTATTAAACTTGTGATTGCGACCAATAGTATCCAGCAACTTGACGAATTTCGCCTTCACCTTGGGGTTGTTTGCCGCGGTCCGCAGGGCGGCAACCTCGCCGGGTGCGATAGTCTCCTGCAGGATCTTGCTGGCGAACGGCGCAAAGTTCTCGACGTCGATGCCAAAGATTCCAACCAGGGATGACTGAGTGCCGTCGCCGTGGACATAGGCCATGGTGATGAGGTTGGTGCTGCCCATGTAGACGTTTTCGATACGCTCGGGAGAGATGTATTCGCCTTGAGAGAGCTTCAGGACGTTCTTCTTACGGTCGATGATCTTGAAGCGGCCCATATTGTCAATCTCGGCGATGTCGCCGCTGTGGAACCAGCCATCGGGGTCGAGGGTCTTGCGGGTCTCCTCCTCGTTCTTGTAGTACTCGCGGAAGATGACGGGGCCTCGAAGTAGCAGTTCGCCGCGAGGGTTAGGTTTGTCATACACGGTATACTCGAACTCGGGAACCGATTCGAGACAAAGCTCAACGCAACACATGGGGCCTCCAATGTTTGCAACGGTGAAATCCCCTCGTGCCTGGATCGTTCCGACGGCATACGTTTCCGTCATACCGAAGCCCTGGGCAAAGTGGTTGGCAAAGGCGGCGCGTAGGAACTCTTGGACATCTGGATCGAGCTGGGCGCTGCCGCTGACCATGCTGTGGGCCTTCTCGAGGCCTACAGCAGCCTTGACCTTGGGAGTCCAGATTCTATCATATAGAAAATGGCTGTTGGAGGCCTTGCCGGGTGCCGCTCGCATGTTGGCTTTCTTGGTGGTGATGACACGCCTCGACAGAGCGCCTCGAACGCCCTCTGCCTCGATGGTGGCGGTGCGAATGGCTGAATTGAAGCGGTTGAAGAGTCGCGGAACAGAGACGAAGCCAGTTGGCTGGAGAATCTTCATGTCGTCAACCAAGCCCAGGATATCACCTCGAAAGAAGCCAACAGCAGCGCCTTCAGCTATCGCAATCTGATCGACGAGGCGGCCGTAGATATGGGCGAGTGGCAGATAGGACATGTGAACATCCTTGGGGTTGACATTTCCGTTGGTTCTTCCACCTGCGATGGCGGCCACAGCGTTCCCGTGGGTGATGAGAACGCCCTTGGGGTTACCCGTCGTGCCCGAGGTGTAGTTGATGGTGCAGATGTCCTCGGTGCTCGGGCCTCGAGGCGCACGCCCGGATCTCGCGCCCATCTCCTCAACCTCGGCCATGGAGTAGATCTGGATGCCATGCTGAGAAGCGATGTCGTTAAGGACCGCGGCCTTGGTGTGAGAAGCCAACTCGCCTTGCTCGAGAGGGTCCAGAGATACAATGAGCTTCAACCCCGGCAGACGAGGCGACATCTTGAGAAGGACAGGGATGTGAGGAAGCGAGCAGACAACGCATGTGACTTCGGCATGGTTGATGATGAACTCGGTCGCATCGGGGCCCAAAGTCTCATAGAGGGAGACGGAGAAGAGGGACTGAGATGCAAGACCGAAGTCTGTCATGACACATGTCAGCCTTAACTTTCACTTAGATACAGTGTGCAGGGGGTGTCCCATGTCGCAAAGTGTAAAAGGGGGCTAGGAGGGTTACATACCAGCGATCTGCCACTCAGCTCGGTTCTGTGACCACAGACCGACACCATATTTGACGGCTGTATAGCTGATGCGGTTGTGGATTTCGACAATGCCTGCGCCAAAATTCTTCCTCCGGACGTTGACGTCGGCGTAGCTCAACCAGTCGTACTTGTCCTCCCACGTCTGAGCAGCCGGGTTCCAATGGCGAGTTCCGAGACATCTGGCATTGGGCCACTTGCGAGCACTCCTCTCGAGGATGTCGTGTGTCGAATGGATCTCGGGCTCTAGCGAAGTGACGAGAGGCTCGTCGCGAACGGCCCAATGTCGGTAGATGGGGGTGCGGTTGGGTCGTTCTGAGCCAGGAACCGGCAGACCGTAGGGGGAGCCAGCAGGAGGAAGCGTCGTGACTCTTTTGTGCAAGGCGGCGTAGTCTTTCTCTGTTTGAAGCGACATGTTGACGAGGCTTGTCTGGGGAGGAGTCGGAGATGGAGGCGAGACAAGACACGGAGACGTCAGAGTCTTGGGGAGGCGGGGAAGCTGCTCGGAACCGCGGACAACTGGCTACCTATCCAGGAGGAGGGTCAAGGATAATGACGACGACGGAGTATGCTACACAGGCACAGAGAGAAGTGTCTGAGTTGGACGACAAAACGCTACAAGGGAGAAGCGCGCAGGGAGAGTAGGGGGAGAGAAACAGACGGCGATGAATGGATCGGACGAGATTGGGGTTTTGAACAAGTTGTACCAAAGGGAGAAAGAACCTAGGCCAAGTCGTCAAAGCTGAAGGACCGAGGCGTCGGCGAACGCGCACCCACCCATGTGCCTCGGCAGCCCCAGAGAAAGGCGGGCATCAGTATCGTCATGGGGCCCGCCCGAAGCATGGGGAAATTGACTTTGAGGCGACCGGCCGATCTGGGGCACAGGCAGCAGGAGCAGGGGAAGAGAGGGGAATGCTACGCGTTTAGCGATGCGAGCCGAAGCCATGGATGCACTTGATATGTATTATTGTATGGATGTGTAGGTATCTCTCTACCTTGGAGGGTTTGTCGAACTGGAGTTTTGAGATGGGATGAATCAATGCGGGGATCTCCCATGCCCGACGGCTCCGGGCAGCTATAGACCTCCAGTGCCTTTCAGCTCGCCAGCACTTGAGCACCTGCGGCTGCGGCTCACATGTCGGGCTCAGAAGAAACAATAGCTGGCCTAAAGATGCGGTTCAGCAAGCAAAAGAAAAAGAAAAGACCAAAAAAAAAGAGAGACAAAACACACATGTCATGTAACACTACAATGTCGTGCCACATGCGATATCCGTCAGTACCTTGTTAGCCTGCCTAGCCTGCCTACGTTGAGAGCACCACGGGCCTGCAACGGACGCTAGTGGCCTCCCGGTGACCTGGGGGAGGATCCCTGCGCGCGAGACGAGCTGCAGCCAACCAACCCCCTCCTCCGGACTGGGTGGAGTTGTCTTCGGGGCGCTCCCTTTTCTATCCAAGCAGAAGATGTCTCTTGCTTTTAAGAGTCTGGCCCGTCCCCTTCTGGGTTTGGTGTCATTTGAGTCTCGGGTTTGTTCGGTTTCATGTGAATTTCCACCTTCGGCCATTTAGCCCCAAAGGTCAGGCCAGTCTTGACTGTGGCTGAGCACAATATCTGGTGCTCGTCATCTATCTGAGTGGCTGCAATATGGATGTCTGTCCGACATTCAAGGCCTTGGTTGTCTCAGCTTCCAACAAGCCGCGTCGGTAATACTCCCTTACATCCAAGCTCTCCTTCTTCATACCTTTTTATCCCAAAGCCTGGCCAGCTAGTCGACTACAACTTCCTCCAGACCTTTTACCTTGCTCTCTTCTCTCCCTTAACTCAGTCCAAGTTACATCTCCCCAGTGCGATTCACACAACCTCTGAGAGATAAACGGACTCCAGGACGCAAATCAATCGTTTCGAGCTTGACCGCTGACTGATTCCCAACACACTTTCCTCCGCCATTTCCAAAGACAACTTGAACTCAACAAGATATAAATTACGACCGATACGGCCGCGTGCGCAAAATTGCAATGACCGAAGCAGCACCAGAACTGCCGACCACTTCTTTGCGCTCTGTTATGATTCTCAGGTTGTGGACCTGAATCTCCAACAATCTTGGTTAGAAGCAGAGCTCCCATCTGCACGTGCACCATCGCCGGCCGGTTCTCAGTTACAGACTTGCAGTATGCCAAGCGGCTGCTCATGTAGATCGTCAAGGCAATTTCGTCAGAAGGCTAGGTCGTATCCTGAGCAATGAATGCCCAAGGAGCCAACAAAGCTTGCCCCAAAACCACGATTGCTGACAATGCAGAGCATCCTTTTACCCGTCCATCATCATTGGCCGAGTGGCCCGTCTTATTTCGCCAGTTCAGCTAGGGCTGGATGATCAGCGAAAGCAATGCTGCTGCTGTGACTGATTCCGTCATGTTTGTTTGAGCCGCCTCCATCACCTCTCATGCATCCCACATCACGGGATCATGCAACGCGGAAATGGAGGACCTAGCCAGCTACCATAGCAGATCTCAAGTGAACTGGCGCTGGCAATTAGGCAATGCTCTAATCCGATTGGGCCGTGCAAGAGGTAGGGATTCCCTCGCGGTCGCTCGCTTTAATTACTTGCCAGAAAAAGGGAAAGGAACTCCCCTGCTGTGCTGGCGGTTTGCATTGATACGCCATGCGCATTGATGGCGCCCCTTATCGTCACCTCAACGGATGATGCCCAAAGTCTTGTTGGTTGCTGCTCGTCTCCAGCGCAAGCGTCAGACCCTCGCATTAAAAGAGGAGCCCGCCCCTACTACGTAGTAGAACAAGGACGTTTCACCTTGAACGTTGGCCCGTCTCAGGCCTGGCCCCGACGCTCAAACCACGACGCTGCCCGGCTGCTTGCCCAGAGAGGCCCCCAAACTGGCCTCTCAACCACGCTTGGGAAACAGATTTCCTTTATGCCATACTCTGCCTGTTTCTGATCGACGACGTCCCCCTTGATCCTGAAATAAGGCATTTTTCTCGCTCTTTTCCCTTTTAGTGGCCCGTTGCGGCTCCTAACGGGTCCACGGTCTCTCTCTCGGAGCATCTCCCTTGGATCGCCCGTGCCCCCACATCAGCGGCCTTGGTTTATATAGATTCCCACGTTGCCATCGTTCTTTGAGGCTTCTCTTTCTTTCTCGAAGACCGTCAGACGATACATATTCCTGCAGAGTGGTTGCCTCTACCTCTTCTGCCTCATTGTCGTCCGTCTTGTTACTTGTTACCAGTCTTGCCTTGCCTGTCCCGCGCCGCCGAGGGCTTGCCCACGATGAGTAGGATTGTCTTTCCATGCCTGCGAGCTTTGCAGCTGGCTCTGTCTCTGGCCAGTATTGGCCTTAGCGCATATGGTGCGTTTGCTGAAGAATTCCCTGTCTTGTCGTTTGTTTCAAGATCGTGGCGTCGGGTGCCATGAATTTGACGAGTGCTTGGCGCGAACCCATGATGGACCCATCTTGGAACCAGATGCAGCTAACACCGTTGAAATGCAGTTGTCGACTTTTTCGTCAGCTCAAGCCGGACTTCGTCGCCCACGCCATTTACCTACCTCATCGTCGCATCCATCTTTTCGATATTCTCGCTGGTATACTTGGAGCTGGTGCCCCGTTTCGCGCCCAGGTTCTCGCATCAGTACGTCGCGATCGGAGTCGAATCGATCAACACTGCCCTATATTTTGCGGGCTTCATCACAATCGCTGTCTTTATTGGATCACTAGTCTTTTGCGAGGGGACCGTCTGCTCTGCTGGTCGCGCCGATGCCGTCATAGCTGCGGGCCAGTTTACCTCTTGGATCGCAACGACAATCCTCGCGGCCCAGGACATGTTCAAGAGAAGCTTTAGGGAGCCAAAAGATGCGCATGGCGGCCGCGAGATGGGACAGGTGTGAAGATACCTACAGGAACAGAAAATGTTAGGGCCATGATATAACACGATGTGAGAGGACACGAACCTTGGTATACATTGGGTATGGGATCGCAATTACGATCATCCGGGCGGCCTCGTGTGGTTCGGCAAAACAGTAGATCTGGACAGGACGACATATGAGGTTCATGACAGGCGTTTCGGCATCCTTGACGGAGGAGATGGCATCATCTTAGTATAGGTTCTCCAAGGTATCAACGGAGTGCATTGGCAAGGACAATGCCCAGCCTTGGGATTTCTGGGGTCGGAGCATTCGTGGTTTTCTTGGTGGTGGGATGGGGCGTTTTTTGATAGCCCAGCTCATAGCATCGCTGGCTTGCCACGACGGGCGGGAGCTCAACAGCTGGACTGGCTTCTGGTTCGGTTTCCCGGATATCCCATATCACGGCATGATGCAGGGAAGAGGCTCGTGCGCATGCTAGAAATCGAAAGAGGTCGAGTTTGCAGGTGGTACGAGAAAGCATGAGCAGCTTTTGAATTTAAACAGTTTACAACCATTCGGGCTTGTCTGCGCCGGGGGGTGGGCTCCGGTTAGTGGCACCACGGCTTGGGTTTGGTGTGAAGCCAATTGCACCATTCTGCAGAGGCATTTGGTAATGCAGCAGGACGAAGTGATGAGCTGGCGATCTTTTTGGGTGATGGCCATCATGAGAGGTACTGAGCCGAGGCCATTCCCACGTGTCCTTGGAAGTCTTGCAGCATGTAACCTTCTGTGACTGCTAGTTACCCCTCGGCGCTGCGCTAAGAGTTCTCACCGTGTTCCTCCACGCCCCGCAATGGATCAATGGATGAAGTTCATGTCTGCGTTAAAAAAAAAACATCCCGATAGCGGAAGCAGACAAAACAACGCACACTTTGGCCTCATGAACAACAACAACAACAACAGCCGAGAATGCACGGTCCTCGGCGGCCGTCGGTAGGCGTAGCTGGGTATTACTACGTAGTAGGTCGACAATCAAAGCCGCAGAGCAGCGAATGAGGCGACGTTGAGCTGGTGCTAGAAGGAGAGTTGGGACTTTTCGTCGATGGCGTGCTATGCGACCTTCCCCACAGACCATGCCCAAATGGGCCTGGATAGAATGGCGACTCCGCGATGCGGTCGGAGGGATTGAAAATAAGTCAAGGCTGAGGCGTGTCTTGGGAGCTGCAGCTTGGAGCGATGCAGGGCCATGTTGGCAGCTCAACGTTGCGACGGCTGAAAAGCGCGGGGATGGGCAAAAGTATAAAAGGGAATGTCATGAACTGGAGCTGCACTTTTTGTTACTTTCTCCTCCTCCTCCTCTCTCTTGTAGATACCAGTTCCTGCTTCTCTTATATCTTGACTCTATAGAGCATCTAGACCAACCTCTCTCTAATTCACAGTCCTCTTTTCCCTCTTTCCATCATGTCCGACCTGAGCAAGAACTTTGAAACACTGCAGCTCCACGCGGGGTACGTTGGCGCGAAACTTTGCTCCGATGGCGGCATCCCTTACCCTTCCCACCTTTGTCGTCATGCAACAGCTCAGGCCACTGCATGCAACCATCCTCAATTTCTCTGAATAGCTTCAACTGACCGGATATATCTTGCAGCCATGAGCCTGATTCTGCTACCAACTCTCGAGCTGTCCCCATCTACGCCACGACGGTACGTGCCTTTGCCTTCCCCACGATATCCCCACTCCCAATGGTCTACAAATTCTGGACCCTCAACGCGAGGCTCGTACTCTCAGCTTGAAGCACATACTGACCGCAATTCTGTAATAGAGCTATACTTTCAATGACTCGGCTCACGGCGCGAGGCTGTTTGGCCTCAAGGAGTTTGGCAACATCTACAGCCGTATCATGAACGTGAGTGGGACCCGCGAGTCTATATATACAGACCCACAACTTACACTGCTCTCAAGCCTACGGTCGACGTCTTTGAGAAGCGGATAGCTGCCCTCGAGGGCGGTATCGGTGCCCTCGCCGCCTCTTCTGGCCAGGCCGCCCAGTTCATCGCCATCAACACCCTCGCCCAGGCCGGCGACAACATCGTCTCCACCTCCAATCTCTACGGCGGCACTTACAACCAGTTCAAGGTCTTTTTGCCTCGCTTGGGCATCAACACCAAGTTTGTCAGCGGCGACAAGCCCGAGGACATTGACGCTGCAATTGACGACAAGACCAAGGCTGTCTATGTCGAGAGCATTGGCAACCCCAAGTACAACATCCCTGATCTCGAGGCCATTGCCAAGGTTGCCCACGACAAGGGCGTCCCCCTTGTTGTAAGTCTACAGCCCCAAGAGTCTACCGCTGGATTCCTTTGATCCTGGCTAACTTACTGTCAAGGTTGATAACACGTTTGGTGCTGGTGGTTACTTCATCCGGCCCATCGACCACGGTGCCGACATTGTCGTCCACTCCGCCACCAAGTGGATTGGAGGTCACGGCACCACCATCGGAGGCGTCGTTGTCGACTCTGGCAAGTTCGACTGGGAAAAGAACGCCGCCCGGTTCCCCCAGTTCCATGAGCCATCAGATGGCTACCACGGCCTCAAGTTCTTCGAGACCTTTGGCAATCAAACCTTTATCATCCGCGCCCGCGTCGAGATCCTCCGAGACATGGGCGCCGCTCTGAACCCCTTTGCCGCTCAGCAGCTCCTCCTTGGTATCGAGACACTCAGCCTGCGCGCCGAGCGTCATGCCCAGAACGCCCTGGCTTTGGCCAAGTACCTCGAGAACAGCCCTTACGTCGGCTGGGTCTCGTACCCTGGCCTCGAGAGCCACCCCTACCACGAGACTGCCAAGAAGTACCTGAAGAAGGGCTTTGGCGGTGTCCTCAGCTTCGGTGTCAAGGGCGGCGGTGCCGGCAGCGAGGTCGTCGACGGCTTCAAGCTCATCTCCAACCTCGCCAACGTTGGTGATGCAAAGACCCTGGCCATCCACCCCTGGAGCACCACTCACGAGCAGCTCTCTGACAAGGAGAAGCTCGACTCTGGTGTCACCGAGGTAAGTCCTTTTATGTTCCATTTCTTGTCGGCCATTCTAACCAGACATCTCAGGACCTGATCCGAATCTCGGTGGGCATTGAGCACATTGACGACATCATTGCCGACTTTGAGCAGTCATTCAAGGCTGCTTCTGCCACCACCACCAAAGGCGAGGGCGAGAGCGGGGAAGATGGTGTTGCTTTGAGTGGAAAGAAGGCCGAGGCTCCCGTAGCCCCCTAGAAGAGGCATTGCTTGGATGAACGTAAAATGCTGTTTGTACGAAGGAGAGCGACTGCATGTCTTGGTTAAATACCCCGCTGGAAACAGTTGAATAAGAGAAAGCGTGAATTTTGGCTATATTTAGACCTTGAACATGTCTTACTTGGAGAGCGTGTGATACCGCAGTCACTTTCAGTACTGATTACTGATTGACAATTCCGATTCTTGGATGAGCTGAGATATTTCAATTCAACGCCATGATGACGGGAGGTGCGATAAATGGCCCCGCTGAGCTGAGGCTGACCGAGCTCAAAGCCACATCCGAGGCTCATGCTCCTCCGATTGGCCCACTTGGTCTCTCCCCAAGCTACATCCTCAACACCAAACGTCACCAATATCCGAACGTCGTCTCTTCAACCATCCACATCCCCCCGATTGATCGTTAAACAAGATGCGCCTTTCAACCACCGACACCGGCGCTCTCTTCGCCGCGCTCCTCACCCTCCTCCCAGCGGCCCTGGCGTCGGACTCGCTGACGCTGTACCTCCCCGCAAAGCCCAACCCCTTCACGCTGCCGCCGTCGACGCACGCGACGCTCTCCTCCGCTGGCGTGCACGTCTCTGCGCCGCTGTCGTCGTCCAACACCTTTGTCTTCCACAACGTCTCATCGGGCTCGTACCTCGCCGACGTGCACTGCCCGACCGACGGGTTCCATCCGCTCCGCATCGACGTCCAGGCCGACGAGAACGTCGTGCAGGCGTGGGAGACGTTTCGCGGCAATGACTGGGGGAACAAGGGCGAGGTTGTGCCCGTCAAGGACGGGAGCAAGGGGAGGGGCTTTGAGATCAGGGCGCTGGGAGGGAAGAACTACTTTATGGAGAGGCCGCAGTGTGAGTTTTTGACGGTACATGCAGAAGCTGTCACGATGCTAACTTATCCCATCAGTCTCCGTCTTGACTATTCTCAAGAACCCCATGATCCTCATGGCCCTTGTCAGTCTGGTGCTGCTAGTCGGCATGCCCAAGCTCATGGAAAACAGTACGTCACGTCTATATCAGCCCCCCTCAAGCCACAGCTAACAAACTCGTTACTACAGTGGACCCCGAGATGCGCGCAGAGTTTGAGGCTCAGCAGAAGAGTAGCCCCATGAACGCCGTCATGAGCGGGCAGTCTTCTGGCGATAATCCCCTCGCCAACTTTGACATGGCTGCGTACCTCGCCGGCTCCAACAAGAAGGAAGGCGGAAACGGAGGCAGCACCAATGGCGGTGGTGCTGCCAAGAGCCAGGGCGTGAGCAGGTGATTTATGTGTGTATCAAAATGGAACGAGGATCGATAGAAGCACATAGATGTGGGAGAGTCGTGTTGGAGACGGCTCATGGCCGCGATAAGATGATGTGTGGCTTTAGACTGCATTGGCAGTGAGTATCAATATTCATTTAACCATCCTTTCCAACTGGTGATTCTTTGAGCAGACGTCGATCCCTCGTAGGGCTCTGACCAAACCTTTGGGTGCGCGCCATCATATGCGCTACTCGGCTAGTGTCCCATGTCATCGTCTCATATGCCTATCTGGCGTGAAGAAGAAGGAAAAGCCGCCCATTTCCGAACCCTTGGCGAACTATATACAGAACCAGATCAAGGCAGGGTGCACTTTAACGGCTTACTCGCCACCATCATCACCACCGAAGTCATCGCCACCACCACCATCATCTATTTGGGTGTTAGCTAGCTGTCGCGAAAATGCAAGATTTGTGACATGGTAACTTACCGTAACCATCCTGGTACGCATCCTGCTCGTTATCGTTCATGGAATCTGCGATCATGGCACCACCGATCAGACCGGCACCAGCACCGAGGGCTGCACCTCCCATCATGCCCATGCCGCCGCCGCCGGGCTTACGACCGCCGCCGTAGCCACCACCGCCGTAGCCATGACCACCGCCGTAGCCATGACCACCACCGTAGCCATGACCACCGCCGTAGCCGCCTCCGTAACCCGGCGCGCCATAACCTTGTTGGCCGTAATGAGGCTGGCCGCCGTAGCCCATCGGGGGACCGTGTCCGGGAAATCCATGAGACTGCTGACCACCATAGTGCTGCTGCTGAGGATAGCCGCCGCCTCCATAGCCGCCGCCATGAGAGCCGCTTTGATGACTTGCGGCCATTTGCTTGCCTTTTCCGAGCAGTTTGCCTAGAAAGCCGCCGCCGCTCTTACCCTTATCGCGAGGGGGGAGCTCTGAAGGATAGTTGTTGCCGCTCTGTTGCGGGTAAGGGCTGTTGTTCTGAGGAAACGGGCTACTGGAGTCGCCATAGCCTTGAGGAACTGCAGGGCCGCCCGGGCCGCTGCGAGCGCGGGCATCCTCCTCGGCCTGGAGCTTGGCTGCGAGCTTGGCATCTTCGTCCTCGGTTGAGGTACCACCAGCGTTGTCGTATCGGTGATCTTCGTAAGGGTTCTTCTTGGTATCTGTAGGGATGTTGCCGCTGCCGGGCTCGTATCCAGGAGGAGCACCTTGGGGCGCATTCTCGTCAACGGGGAAGACGGGAGCAGTGGGCTTGTCCCATTGTGATTTCTTGGTGTAGATGTTGACGTAGAACCTAGCGTGCGCATTAGCGACAATATGCGCGATGCAGGATACAGAGCAGAGCCAACTTACCATTCCTTGTACTGGTCGTTCCATCGCACGGCCCATCCGGCAGGGACCTCCGGGGCCTTTGGCGGAGGCGGGCCAGTCGGGGGAGCAAATTCGTCCATGGAAGAGGGGATGGCGAAACAAGCGATCGATGGAGGAGGTAGGTTCGGTGAAAGTAGAGACCCTGGAGAGAACTGTTTCAGGTAGGTCCAAGTCTCGACAATGTGCTGAGGAGAGGTCAAAGTCTATGATGTAGGCGGGTGGATATACTGTATTACTTGAAAGTAAAAGAGGAGTAGTGTGCTTTTTGACGATCAAGACGGGCAGAGAAGCCGCTGGTCCCGCGCCTGCTTAAGTAGTAATTGCCTTTTGGAAATCCTCGTCGTCAGCGTCCCTTGGCGGGCTATCACCTGCCGCCTGTGACCTGCTTGCTACACAGCTCGCGCCTTCCTGATATCCACCAACGCCACCTCGAGGAGATGGCTTCTGCCATTTTCAGCGCTGAAATGAGGGGCAATGGCTCCAGACCCGATCGCCCCTCCCCCGAGGTGCGAAGGCGCAGTGACGCCATTGGCTCGAGTACCGTGATGAAAGCACAGCCTCCCTTCCTTTCTTCCTTGGGATTTCTGAACCACCTCAGGCGCCCTTGTAATTATTGCAAGAGATGGAGGCATCCCGTCTAAGCCCTCTTGATGAAGCCGTCCGTAAGGTATCTTTGCAAAATGGCTGACGTGGGTCAAGAGGTTGTCCCTGCAGGTACTTGTCCCGCTTTTATGAGTTGCATACCTACATAGAAACGCACATGAGTGGTCCTGGGCACCTCGAAGTACATCAATGCCATGTAAGTGACGCGCATTTATTCGGCGAATACATGTCCCGACAGCTCACCCCGGATCTTGGCCTAGACGACTGCTTCCCAATGCGCAAACACTGCCCGGATTCTCTTGGCTTCTCTTCCAGGTATGGCATCCTCCCTAAGGTTGATGGGCTGCCTCACAGCTTGGGGCATGGAACAAGTTCTCTTCGCCATCAAATAGGTACTATTGGAACTACTAGAAAATGAATCAAGACTTTTCGTAGAAGGCGAGAGAGCTCTGGCGAAGCTTGCATAGCATGCGCCACAGATGACGCTGCTGGTGGCAACAACAACTGAAACCTCGGCTGAAAGCCAAAGACAATTGACCTCGAGCTAACCCTCTATTGTGGCGGTGCATCCTCTCTTTCCCATTAAGATACAAGTTCGCAAGCAACACTCTTTGTCATTTAGGAAAATCTAATGTTGATTATTGGGTTGAAAACCTTGGCGAGTTCACATCCGTTTGAAAGCTGCCAAGACCAACCATACGCGAGACACCCAACAGTAACAGTATAAACTCAACTCAAAGCTTGCCTCACCCCTTGTCGGCCATTAGTTCGCCAATCCCTCCCTGTCCTCTTCCTCCGGCGGCTGGTGCCTGTCAGTCCAAGGCTCAAACATCTTTGACGTCTTGGAAAGGCCCCCGACAGTCTCCCAGATCAACAGGAACGCAAAGAGAGCCATGACGACAAACATGAAGCTCTCGGCGTTGAGGTGGTCATGCGACTCTGGCAGCACAACCAGAATGATGGCTATCACCAGCCTCATTCCGATCCGTGGAAACTGAGTCATGAAAAGTTCACACTCGCCTTCAACACGGTACAGCATGCCATACACCCACAGGCAGAACATGCCAACTCCCAGGCCTCCTCCCAGGAGCCAGCGCTGTCCCTCTTCAAAATGCTCTACCCCTGTGCTCACCGCTGCAATATGTCCTCCGATGAGAAATGACGCTGCCAGAGGTAGATGCAACAGAAAGAAGCCAAACGCTGTCCATGCAGATCGCCGAATGGGATGTGTTGCCTGGATGCTGCCGTCGCCGCTCGAGTACACCCAGTTGAGCACAAAAGCGATAATCAGCGTGCAAACAGCTTTGGCATAGCCAGAGGTCAGGCCGATGCCCGTCTTGTTGCCCACGATGATGCTATACACAAACTCGCCCAGGATGATAATGAAGAAGGCTGCCATGCGATCTACCTCGTGCGCGATATCCACCGCCGTACTATAAGTCAGATGCAGCTTGCGCTTGATCCATGGACTCAGGGTGAGCGCCCAAGTCGCCTCCTGGTAGAAAATGGCCACGGCAACGACGGCGGCCTTGGCTTGAATGCTGACGCTCTCAAAGAAGAGCGGCACCGTAATGAGCAGCCCGACAGCCATGAAGCCAGCCATGATGCGAGCCTGGGTACGGTGTTGGTACGCGGCGAAGGAGGTGATGACGAAAACGCTCATGGTGGTGAAGCGAGCTACAACATAAGCTCCAACCGTGGTGCGCATCGCCGAGATGTCCTCATCTGCGGCGTTGGCGTTGTTGGCGTAGAGAACGAGCAAGGCCATCACCCAGAGGATGACCAGGCGCTGCAGCAGGTCGTCGGTGTAGTACGAGTTCATGATCTCGCGCAGGTCGGCCCAGATGTGCCATGCCGGCGCGAAGATAAGGATGTACTTGGCGAGATGAGCGCCATCGGGATGCTCAGCAAGCTCATCACTAAAGTTGGCGACGATGGCAACGTCTAAGACCAGTCAGTTGATATGCCCCAGAGAACTAATACTGAGTTGAGGAGGATAACTCACATAAGAGATCTAGAAAGAGCTCAAACCGCCCGGCCTGCCGTTCCTCCTCACCCGCCTTGTAGAGCTGCCCGCGATAGAACCATTGCAGTGGCTTGGGCCGCTTGACGATGTAGCAATCGGCCTTGGCGTGTTCCTGAAGCTCGTTGCAGTTCATGTTGAAAGCTGCAGCCAAACCATTGAGACGAGGTGGGCCAAGAAGACAAGGGCGAGGAAGAGGGGGATATTGGTCTTGGTCTTTTTATTGGAGGTTGTCTCGCATTTTGCCATTTTACACCTTCAGCCCTAGAGCGTCCAAGTAGCTGACGGGACCATTACCAACCCATGCAGGGTGTTACACATGTAGGAATCATCTCACTGTTGGCACAGGACAAATCGTGCTCACCATCGTCAATGTTCAGGTCTGTTCATATGCTGATTCTTGACTTACACAATGCTTACTTGTAACAGCCATGATAGTTCAATGTCAATCTCACAAATTGACAGTTAGAAACCCGGGTTCATTAACCGCATACACCGTGAGCATGGCCTCGAGCCAATTTATGCTTGACACTAAGCCTCCAGGGTCGGCCGCTCTGGCGTTTGAAACCCCTCATCTTTAACCCAACCACCCAAGGTGAAGAACTAAGTCACACACTTACTTACAAAACCCATGCTTTTGGTAGTCCAAACCTCGTCAGCATTACTAACCCAAAACCCGTTCTCCGTCAGGAAGAAGCCCATCGTCAACACATGGTGAACACCGCGTGGGCAGCCTGAGATCTGCCATTGATTGCCGAATCGCCCATACCATGCGCCGTCGCTCTATACACACATCTAAGCCAATTTACCCCTCGTCCTTTTCAAAATGTCACATTGTCGGAAATCTCCTTGACGCGGCCCATGATACCCATTAGCTTCTTGTCGTCCTCTGCCCCAATGACCAGCTCTGCCAGGCTGCTGCCCGTCTCCTCGTCCTCGTACCAGCTGATGATGCACATGCGGCCCCCCCGGAACTCGCGCGGGAACAAGTTCACAAAGCCGTTCCGGCGCATCTCGACGTTGATGGAGAAGGACGCTGCGCAGTTGAGGCCGCGGCTCGTAAAATGCGTGCGCAGCAGCGGCAGACAGCAGGATCCCGTCGTCCGTACGTTGAGGTCCACCACGTGGAATGTGTTCTTGGGATCCTCGAGGATGTCTGCGCCTGCGGGACCGATATAGCCGTATGACTGCAGCCAGTCCGAGATCTTGACCATGAGCGACTCGAATTTGAGCCGCAGCTCGTTCTGCAGACGGTAGTCGATGATGCTCCCGATCCACGCCGTGCCGTTCTCGATCATCTGCTTGGAAACACCCAGGAAGATGGGCGGGCGGCCTTTTTCGTTGACAAAGAAGGTGACGCCGTAGTCGCCGATGGGGTCCCGGACGAGGTCGGAGAAGAGCATCGTCGCAGGCTCGAGATGGGAGTTGCCAGCGTTGACGGCCGAGAGCAGACGATTCAAAAAGCCCTTTGCAAGTTCATCAGTGACGGCCTGGCGCTCCTCTTCAGTCTGCACGATAAACGTCCCCGCGCCGCCAAACGTCGCCTGGTTCTTGAGCACAAACGGCAGCGGATGCGACTTGAGGGCCTGGTAGAGTCTCAAGCTCTGCTCCTTCAGCCACGTCCCGCGGGCGCCCACGCAATCGTCGGGGATGACAAAGTCGCGCAGGCTGCTCCCGATGCAGAGCGCGCAGCAGGACTGGGCATCTGCCGGGAAGCCATCGACAGCCACGGCGACGCACTTTGGCGTGGGCAGGCCAGAGTCAGCGAGGGCGCGCTTCGAGTTGAGGAACCAGTGCGTCTCGAGCGGCACGACGTTGTTGTACCGCTCCAGGTTGTCGTTGACGATTTTGCAGGCGATCAAGTCGATGCCCGACTCGAGGATGGGGATGTGCTCGGGGCCGTCGCAGAAGATGAGGTGCGGCCGCTGCGCGTCCGACAGCGTCGCCAGCGTCTTGACGACCTGCTTCTGGTCGTAGTTTCGCCTCTGTGACGACGAGCCCATGTGGAAGAAGATGGCCGGCGATGCGCCGCAGATAAAGGCATCGCGCTGGTTGATGAGAGAGAGGTACTTGATGGCCGTGGTGGCATCGTCCCTGTGGGAGACGCCGTCGCTGCTGGTAAACGGCCCGTCTTGGTAGATGTACTTGCGGTTGGGAGGGATCTTTGGGCCTAGAGTTAGGAGAGCGCTGAAGACGCTGAGGACCTGGCCGATGCGCTTATCGCCGTACGCGCTCCCCGCCTGGCGGTAGAGGTCGTCGAGGGTTGTGTCCAACACCACGGCGGGCAGCTTCATGGTTATGGTCATGGTGAAGATATCGTGTGACGATGGACCAGCCAAGATTAGGATTTCAGTCTTCGAGGACGGGCATCTGGCCCCCTATATCATCTCCCCAGAGCCTCATGTCACACATGATGCGTGGCTTGCTTATGGAAGCAGGGCATTGGAGTAGACTCCCCGGAGCTTTCTTATCATGACGTCGCAGTGCATATCTATGATCGCGGCACCAGGTTTGCACGTGGCTGTAGCACGAAATGGTATCCGTCTTGGGTGCTTGAGCAACTCGAGCCGTATATCACGAGTGGCGTCAGTCCTTCATCGTTGAGAGATACTAAACTGGGTTCTTGTCGCTTGTCAAGGGGCTACCTAGCATAGCAGCTCCTAGTAGTTGGAGATGGGCTTCTTGGCGTTGCTCAGTTTCCGGAAGAGTTAGTATTGAGCTTCTGTTATCCTTGTAAGAAGAGCTGCATGCTATATCTTGTCAGTGTGCATTGTCATCGGAACCTCAAATCAATTGATCATAGATCCAACAGGTATGTATTATACACCACTACCGCGAGGAGGTAAGACGTCCAGCTATCCTTCAACTCCGTCTATAAAACCTTCAAAGGGGATTTAGGGCTGACTTTCATATAACGCCTCCCATAAACGCCTAGGCAAGCTAGCTCACGCGCCCCTAGATTCCGGGTAAATCCCTCCGCTGGCTGACCTTGTGCTGATCATAACTCAGCTATAGTTATGCCCACCTTTACAACCTCTTTCTATTAGCCCATTGACCAAGACTGTCGAGTCTTTCCTATCATAATGGTCGGTGTTGAAGTGGTTACAAAGCCACCTGCGCCTGTTCCAGCTTTGGGGGTTCCTCGCCCTGGGGTGCCGAGTCCTGTGTGGCATCTGGGACACCCTCATCCAGTGCTGTGTCATCGCCGAGAGGATCCGTTACGCAGATGGTCTGGTCCTTTTTGCTCGAAAGGTCCTTGCACACGCTCTTGATGGTCGGGTTCCACGTAACCAAGTCATTCTCCCCGAGGTGACCAGCCTCTGTGATGGAGTCGCAAGTGTCACCCTCCTTGATGATATAGACCTGACATCTCTGGACGATGCAGAGGCGACGGCTTCCAGAATGCAGGCTCTCGTGGGTGTGATCACGGCCGTTGATGCGTGTGAGGTCCCACGTCGACACCTTGTGTTTTAGAGATAGACTGAGCCAGGTGTCTTGGCTCCGCGGTTTCACCCACTCTTTGCATTTGCAAGTTTGGGGGTATGAGCAATGGTCTGATCTGCTACGGGTTAGGATCGTTTGCATAGTGGCTGGATATCTGTTGGGGGCACTTACTCGTGTATGTGGAGATTAGGCACTGCATCGGGGAGCTCAGGTCCGCTGAAGCCGCAGCTTGAACGCTCCGTCATGTAATCCGCCTTTGCCTTCTCCGGATCTTCCACAGCGGGCGATGCTGCCTTGTGGTATTGTGTCATTAGCCGACACTCGGAACACTCTGTCTCTGTGTCTGCCCAAGTCCGCTCCAGCCACCAGTCGTTGCAGTGCATGCCATCTCTGCGAGGCCATGTTAGCTTGTGAGAGGCTGAGACATGCCGTAGAAAAACCCACCTTCTCTTAAGACATGTGCGGTGGTACGCCAGCAGAGCTGCTTCCGCCCGAAACTGAGGATGCTGCTGGGAGCCATGGGCGTGGTCTTCGAGGATGGCGCTTCCGCAGTCGGACTGTAGAGAATCTCGATACTGGATCAGGCTCCCGAAACAAGAGTCTGTGCAGAGGGAATCGAGGGTCTGTTGGTCGACGATGGACTCGCGCTTGATCAAGTCTCCCAGCACGGCGGGACATGAGACAGTGGCATAAAAGGCGACTCGGCACTTTTCATCGGCGCCGATTAGACTATGGCCAACCTCGCTGCCCAAGTTGTATGTAAGGTCATATCCGCGTACAGAGGCTGCCAGCAGGCAAAGAAGCGAGCCTATCGCCTGTGACTTGCGTGATGTCATGTCATGTGGTGATGGTGATGGTGATGAAGGATGGAGAATGCCCGTGTTCAGCTTTTGTCTCGGAAAAAAGAGGTCAAATAGGGCAGAAGAAATTGTGTTTAATTAAAACGCGTTGGTGTTTGTCGGAAATCGGAGCTTGCGTCTAGTAGATAAACAACATGGCTTGCGCGTTGATCGTGATGAGCGCATCAATGTTGGCTGAGAACCCCCTCGATAGACCCAGTCTTTATATTAACCAAGCCTGTATTGGATCCCTGTTATGGCTATCCTTTTTTGGGCACTAGAAGGCTTGTTCTTTTGGCGACAACGATGCGATTTGTTTGCCTCGGTCAGCCAATAGAATCCAGCGCCGTCTTGCACGGGAATGACCGCCAACAGAAACTCACGATAGATTGCATCTAGAACTGCTTTCTCGGCGGAAAACATGTCTTCTTTTCCTCGTACAGCACTCACCCTTCCCATGGAGGTACAGTAGACGCGAAGCATCGTTCCACAATCCGCCAGGGGTAGAGCACTCCCGCTTTGTCCACCTATGCTAAAATTAGGACCTTGATCAGCTCCTTGTTAGATCCCAACTGGAGAAAGGGGATATGAAAAAGGATGGAACATGGCGAAAAACGACGACCCGAGTGTTACTGACATGGCTTCGGTGGCCCACCAATATGAGATCACCACCAGGCTGACTACACCTGGAGCTGCATGCGCGCAGTCACGTTGCATGCGAGAATAGCTTCGTTCCGATGGTAGCATAACTCCCAGGGGGGGAGAAGATGGAAACAGGTCTGTAAACGAGGATTGAAGCCAGGGGAGAAGATGGAGTTTACAACTTGACAGGGCTCAACGTCGTCTTTACCCACCAACGACATATAACTACCTAGGCCAGATTATGAGTCTCGCACCCAACTTACAACTCATCGCCCTAATGGTGCTACGAAAGCGATCATGTTATCATGCTGACAGTTTATAACTCACAAATCATGCTGTTGTCTACCCCAAACACTACATCACATCAGACCCCCCCCACTCAGACTCGGCGAATCACAAAATTGGCCCATCTGCTCCCAAGCCTGCCTTGCCTAAAGGTCTCACATATCCCAGCGAATCAAAGAATTGGCCTATTTCGCAGATCATGCTTTCCGAGGCCTTGTGTGTAACAACTATAAAAGGACAGCCAGTCTCCCAGTCAGACTTCCCATCACCATGAACCTCAAGTGACTGGCTGGCTGCCAACCGTTATGGCAGCCGGCTACGTCTTGGGTACCCTTTACACCAGCCTCGAGCACCTCTGTTTGCATAGCCTCGTCTATCCTTGTTTTGCAGACTGACCTCATACTCTGATCTACTTACAGGCTCGTCTTTCAACCGCCTAGACGAACCATCGACGACTTTCTCGCCCATACTTTCCCCTTGCCTAGTTTCACCAGGCAGGCTCAGCCCGGTTTACTCTCGGAGTTCGAAACTCCGCGAGTCTTACCATTCAAGAGGCTGATGACCGTACGCTACACTTCAATTGCGCGTCAAGCGACGAGAACCCTCTCGAAGACACAATCTGGCACCTCGACTATATCGGCTACTTTGAACATGGATCAAAACATGGCCTCCCTCACCAATCAATCGAAGAACAGGATGATATTCAACTTGAAGACTTTACTCCTGTTGGAAATAGTGACTCGGGTCACTCTGCGTCTAGTTTTCACAATGTCGAGCACTTGACCCAAGAATCCCAATTCGGATTATCATCACCGGGCCTTGACTTGATCGAACAGATCTCAGGATCACAAACAAGCACAACATCTGCTTACAATTGCTCTATCTCGGAGTATTCTTTCCTCAACCACTCAGCAGACTCGAGAGAACCCTCATTAAACACAGACTCACTGTGTGCACGGCCATCTGGATCAACCTGTGAACAAGTCTTTGTACATGATCAAATCGACGCCATCATGCAGGAGAAGGGGTTCCCGCTCATTTGTCCATGTTGCCCCAAGAAGTTTCTAGGCATGGATCAGCTAAGGTAGTTTCTCGAGCGCTCTTTATGCTTCAGCTGCTAACGCAAAACACCAGTGCCCATATGGTATCAGCCCATCCATTACCGACCTGTCGGTGCTCATGTGTTGAATGCTTGAGATTCCCAGAGAGAGCCTCACGGGAGCCTCTCTGTAACGGACCATACCGCTGCCTTTGCGGTAAACGCGTCATCTCGAACAGGGAGAAATTCAAGGAACACATCAGGGGCCCCAATAGGCGGCGTCTGCAATGCCGTTGCGGTGCTGTCTTCCGCGAGGACAAGTTTCTCGGCCACCTGCCCTGCCCCAAGGGGGGCAACGAGCCGTATGTCTGCTGGCGCCCCAACAAGAATCACCGGGTGGAGTTTGCCACGGAGAAAGAAGTCACGGAGCATCATCTACAGTGCAAAGATGGAGCTCGGGGACGGCCACGAAAGAAGAGAGATTGACTGTGGGACGTTGGAACACGTCTTGCAACAGCCTCGAAGCCCATGAAGCCCAAGCCCTCTGCTGTACAAAACCCTCCAGAGGTGCCAGATTTGTCTTTGGGAGAGGTTCTGTTTCTTGCTGGGTCGGAGTGATCTGACTCGAGCATGCGCGATTGCGCGCAATTGAGCTTACACCGCACAGCAGAGGGCTTGGACTTCATGGGCTTCAGACATCCCGCGGATCATCCTCATATGACCTACTTGGTGTAGATGTTATGTTCTTAGAATAAGGGTTGAGTTAGAAATGATTACGATATTATATCTCTTGGGCCTCCAAAGGAAAAGGAGAGTGTCGGTCCAGGGAATCAGTCAAAGGAGTCTTTGTAAACTCATCGTGCGCATCCTTCAGGGCCCATGTTGAACTCCCAGACCTTTTCCGTCCAATTCTTCAAGAATTCTAATAGCCTTGGTTAGAGAAAGTGTAGTAGAATGATGTTGATGAACAGGTGTCGGCTTACCTTCTTCGCGGGTGATTGCCGTATCGTTCTAGTTCCAAGACATGCTCTTCTTCTAAGACTGTAGAATGGTTTCGATAAGACAGTTTGGTTGGCAGTCTGTCTTGTCCGACAACATGTGTCGCTAGGGGCTCGTTGTGCGCATTGGTAACTTCATAGATATGTCTCAGTTAGTTACGGTTTCAGTTTCTACACTCTTCTTGATTTCTAGCTCTACGCGTCTAGCCAAAACTAGCTGTCTTCGAGCCTCCACCGTCGAACGCAAAAGGTCGGGGGCGGCTTGATCTCTGGCTCTCTCATCATCACCGAGGAAACCCTCGGCTAGGCCCTATTTGCATAGACCCTCTCGCGAGATATCCTTCGTTGGAGCTTGAGATCTGAATATCCCCCCCTTTTGGAATCTCGCGAGTCCACTTCCATGGCCAGAACTTTCAAGTGAGGCAATCCCCCTATTCTGATAAGCCCATAGTGCATCTTAGGACGCTATCCCAGTTTTTCATTACAATAAAGAGAAAGCACTTGAAGATGAATGGCAATTGCTGGCCGAAGCCATGCTGAGGGGAGAGCCTCAAAGATGTTGTGTTGCTCGGGGTACTTTGCTGTAAACCCCATGTCCCTGGTTTCATTACGAGTTGTGATATTAAGTCCAAGATCAACAACGGCGCTCAGAATAGGTCGGAACACATCTGATCCTTTAAACCGCAGATCGTCTAGGTCCTCCAAGTTAGAGATGGTAAGAGTTTTGTGCCTAATAGGAGACTTGAGCGTTGTGATACTTGTACTAAGAGGAAAACTTCAGATGTAGGGTATTCATGTTCTACAAGAGATATATAAACGGCAACGCATCAAAGAAACTGGAAGGGACTTTCTTTCCAAAGCCCTAATCACGTTGAATTTCGAAGTCAGGACCAATCCAGGTATCGCAGGGGATCTCTCGGACGTGATGTCGCAGACTTTCCGACTCGGCAATGCCTATGATAGAAGTGGTAGGATGTCTCAGTTAGCAATGAGATACTGCTGAACACGCGGCACATATTCTGTGACGAGACAACAGGCAGGATGCGCATGTCTGTTGACATGAATCGTCTCTACATCGCCGCAATTCAAGTGAGGCTCGGCAAGTCGGACACGACCGAGCAACTCAAGAACCAGGTGCGGGACGTGATGCTGGTTGCTCCCTAGCCCCCGCCGATCATCCCTAGTTACATTCAAGCATCAATAAATACAAATGTAGGTGGCAGGATCGTGGTAACAGTGAAGGCGAGCCGAGTTCCCATTATCGAGTCTCTGCGTAAGACGGCTGATTCGAGATGCAGACGACAGCCAGGGCCAGCAAGCACGTACCCGGCTTCAATGTAAAAATTAGTCAAGACGAGCCAGCAAGTACGAGCCCAGCTATCTTCTTAGCGAATAGTGACAAAACCGAGAATAGTAAAGTAATAGTACATAGCAGGAGGGGAGTCTCGGAACCCTATAGAGAGGATCTCAAAAACGGCACTAGGATATATACTGAGTTACTGCCACAACTACCACATACGACCATACCCACTGGAAAATTCGGGATCCCGTCCGCTCTCCCATAGACAAGCCAGTGAGGGGCGGATTAGTAGTTGGGTCGGTGACGACCAGCGAATCCCCGCTGTTGTATGTTTTTGCCGTTTACTTCTTTTTTTTGCTGTCACTCTTTTTGCATCTGCTGCCGAGAAATTCCATGGCCTTGGAGACTGTTCGAATAATATTGTAGATAGAGTGTCTAGTTAGAGGTGGGTATTCCAGGAGCTGGGTGTAGGAGTGTAGGTGAAGCTAGTGTAGAATGCTAGTGCCAAACGTCAACTATAGAACCGTCGACAATACTCCGTAGATTAGCTAGAGTTGCATAGAGATAGCTAATATTATGTTATGAGCGGTTTTGCTGTTATTAATTGAGCGATTGCTCATACTGAAACCTTCTATATATGTCCATGCTGTTGTAATCGTCCAGTTCCAAGGACGTATCGTACCCATGTCCTCCTCATCAGCTTCCGACAGAACATCAGCTGTGCATTTGTGTTATTGATCTCATGCTGGCTACAACTAGTCGTGGACTTTGCTTAATTATTCATCTACCTCCGCTCATGAAAACGCCATTTAGTATTATACGCAGATCAGGGTTCTCGATTTACGAGATACTTGATAGTTGCTATAGCGAGCCAGATAAGCAGTCGGGAACTACGCGGGTAATCCTACACTCTTCCAGGCTACTTCATATTCCCACTCCGAGAGTCCAGTGTGGTCATTATTTATCTATACCGGGTTGATTGTGGCCTGTCAAGATCACTCTGGTGAACGCTGTAAGAGTCAGCATGTGAACCCGTCTCGGTTCATTAACCTATATTCCGGTAGTAGCATTAAACGTCTTTGTGTTCTTCATCTAGAAGTGGGTAAATCATCATCTCCAAGGTGTATATTCCTAGGGACCTACTGTACAGTCCGCTTCGTAGCTCTGATGATATAACCCGGTTCGCGATGGTGCTTCCACACCTGGAAGTAGACGGGTACACCCACATTGATCGAAGCCTTTCTACATGCAATAGTGATATTCAATCTCCAGCCATGCTTGAACCGCCGAGCACTACATTACCCTCTGCCGGGACGCGCAAACTTTGATGCGATAGTGGCCGAGGGTCGCTTGTAGCGCAGGTCTGTCAGGCATCGGATCACATTATAATCTACGTCCGAGACGTACTAGCCGCCATATCTCCAGCAGAATTCTACGTCGTCGTCGAGTCGGGTGTAGTGAAAGCCTTGTGCGCCGTCTCTGGAGGCTGAAGAATGAAGTGAGCTTTTGGGGCCGAGGAGCGAAAGGAGGATAATTCACGGAACTCGTGGCAGCTACAGTAGGGCTCACGGAAGCGACCAGCAGCTCACACAGCCTTACCCATCAACTTTTATTCATCAGCAAAGAACATCACTAAGAGGATTCTTCAAACAAAGCCTTCATCAACTACGCTCAGCCGTCCAAGCCGTGCTTCTCTCCGCCATGGATGTGGGTGCGGTGCGTCGTGATAATATCATGGTAGCCACATCTCGGGCATCAGAACGAGTCCTGTGACTCTTGACCAAGGTTGATCATACACAGTCACAAACAGTAAACCCAATGCGCAGTTTGCGAACAAAAGAGTGGCATAGACGCTCATCTAAATTACGCTCTAAAAACTATGTATGGGTATCGAGTTCATCAAAGACGAATGTGTCCACTCCTTCGTTTCCCGTGATATGAATTAGACATTTCAGTTCATCCAGCGTCACAGATCATCATAAGACTTTTTTTCCCCTCCTCAGTAATTCGTCACATGCGTTATGCTCATGCCTCGGCCGTTCCGTTGGCCTCGCCGGACTTCTCCTTGAGTGCCTTCAGCTCCGCCTCCATGGCCTTGAGCTTGTCGAGGGCCTCATTCTTCTCCTTCTCAGAGGCCGCAACGGCCTCCTTCTTCTCGGCCTGGCTGGCCTTGACCTTCTCAAGAGCGCTGGAGAAGGCCGCCTGGGTGGTCTTGGCCTTCTCGACGGCGGCGTCCTTTTCAGCCTCGAGAGTCTTGGCCTTCTCAACGGCCTCGGTAGCCTCCTTCTGCGAAGCTTCAACCTTGGCGACGGCGTCGTTCTTCTCCTTCTCCAAGGCCTCCACCTTCTCAGCGGCAGCCTTCTTCTCGCCCTCGGAAGCCTCGGCCTTCTTGACAGCCTCAGCCTTCTCTGACTCCAGCTTGTTGGTCTTATCGAGAGCCTCGTTCTTCTCATCCTCAACCTTCTTAAGGCTTGCCTGAGCCTCGTCGAGCTTGTTCTTCAGCTCCGACTCAGCATCCTTGGAGCTTTGCGCCTCAGACTCGAGGCTGGCAAGCTTGGCCTGAGCTTCCTCGGCCTTGGCCTTCAGCTCAGACTCAGCGCCCTGTGATTTTTGGGCTTCGGATTCAAGGCTCGCAATCTTGGACTGGGCCTCCTCAACCTTGGCCTTGAGCTCAGACTCGGAGCTCTTGGCCTTGGTGGCCTCCGACTCGAGGTTGGCGACCTTGGACTCGGCCTCGTCGAGCTTGGACTTGAGACCAGACTCGGACTCCTTGGAGTTCTGTGCGTTGGACTCAAGACCAGCGATCTTGGACTCGAGATCTTTCTTCTCCTGCGAATGTTGTTAGTTTGTGTACAAGTGATTTGGGGTGAGAGTACGTACCGTTTGGGAAGTCTCGAGGTCCTCTGCAGCCTTGGTCGCCTTGCTCTGAGCCTCCTCCGCTTGCTTCTCGAGATCGGTCAGCTTGGTCGTCTTATCGGCGAGCTGCTTCTCGAGAGACTCGCGCTCCTCGGTAGCGGCCTTGAGCTTGGCCTCAGTCTCCTGCTGCTGCTTCGAGGAGGTCTCTTGGTCTCCAGTAACAGCCTTCAGCTTGGCAGCCTGCTCATCGCGCTCCTTCTTGAGCGACTCGTGCTCATCGGTCGTCGCCTTGAGCTTCGACTCGAGATCAGCAGCCTCCTGCTTGACCTTTTCAAGCTCGGCGGTCTGGTCGCCCTTGGCCTTCTCCAGTTCGGCAGCGTGCTCCTCCTTCAGCTTCTTTTGAGCTTCCTCGGAGTCGGACAGATCCTTCTGGGCCTTGGCGACGTCGGCACGATACTTCTCAAGCTCAGACTCGTGGGTGGTGCTGGCAGTCTTCTTCTGCTCCTCGGCGTCGGCAAGAGTCTTCTTGGCAGCCTCGAGATCCTTTGCAAGGCCATCGTGGGTCTTCTGCAGAGCATTGTGCTTCTCCTGCCATGAGGCAGCTTCGCTCTTGGCAGCCTCGAGGCCGGCAGAAGAGTCCTTCTGGAGTGCCTGGTTGGATTGCTCGAGGGCAGCGCACTTTTCCTTGAGCTCGGACAGCTCCTTCTCCAGGGTCTTGTTCGATTGCTCAAGAGTTGCGTACTTGTTCTGAAGCTCAGCGAGCTCAGCCAGCTGGGCCTTGAGCGATGAGAGCTCGTCCTTGGAATCGGAACTGAGCTTGTCGTGGCTCTGCTGAAGGGTGCTGAGCTTCTCCTCGGAGTCGGTCAGCTGCTTCTTGGCGGCGGCAAGTTCGGCGTCAGAGTCGGCCTTGAGCTTGTCGTGGGACTGTTGCAGGGTGGTGGTCTTCTCCTCAGCCTGAGCCAGATCCTTCTTGGCGGAGGACGCTTGGGCTTCGGACTCATCCTTGAGCTTGTCGGCCAATTGTTGTAGGGTAGCGTACTTCTCCTCGGACCCGGCCAATGCCTTCTTTTGCTCATCAAGAGCAGCGACAGCGGCGGCCAGGTCGCTCTCAAGCTTGGAGTGAGTCGCCTGGAGGGTGGTGTACTTTTCTTCGGAACCGGTCAAGGCATTCTTGCCCTCCTGGGCGGCGCTGGAGGCGGCGGCGAGGTCGCCCTCGAGCTTTCCATGAGCGCTCTGCAGAGTTTGGTGCCTCTCCTCAGCCTCGGTGATCTGGGCCTTGAGGGTGGCAATCTCCTTGTTGAGTGCGGTCTCGAGGGCCTCGCGGGCCTCCTTGGCCTCAGTCAGCTCGGCCTTGAGGCCCGCCAGCTCATCAGCGATGGTCTGCCTCTCCTCGTCCAGGCCCTTGAGCTTTCCCTCGAGGGTGGACAGCTCTGTCTTTGCGTCCTCGAGCTCCTTGGCGCTCTGTGCGGCTTCGTCTTTAGCACTGCGCAGCTGGTCGGACGAGCTGTCACCGCCCTTCTTCAACTCGGTCTGCAGAATGGCGATGCGGGCATGGGTCTCGTCGAGGGCCAGCGAGGACTGAGCCTCGAGGTCCTTGATCTTTTGCCTCAAATCATCAGCATCCTGAGAGACTGTTGTGCATTCCTTTTCCTTCTTGGACAGGTCTTCTTCGAGCACAGCGATGGTGTCTTCTCTGTCGGCAAGCTTCTTCTCAAGGGCCTGTCGTGCCGCAATGGGGTCTTCACCGCTACTGCTGGAGAATGCAGAGACAACGCCGCCCATGTCGATGAGAATTTGGAAATGTGGGTATGGGTATAATGGAGGGGTATAATGAGGAGGAAAAGAAAAACCGAGGGGAAAGCTGGGAGGCTTGGATACTTGTAAAGGGTAAGAGGTTGGGCTGCATGCGCCGTTTTCAAGGGCGGCAATGGTAGACAAAAATCGTATCAGGCTTCGGTTTTGGGTGATAATTTCTCGGGCCGTCACCTCGGTGATAAAATGAATGGCTGGGCCGTGCTTTTCGGTAAGACAAAGTGCCAAGCGAGATCCACGGCCTTAGTATGGTCCTTTTGGGCGTGAATTGTCCAATATCAATGCAGCTTTTGTGTCTTTGTGGGGTGATTTATTCACTTGCCATGTCACTGAGGCTCCACGACTGCAGAGCTAAGTTTTTGACGACATCTACCCACTGCGGTCAAGCCGAGACACGTACCTAGCTACTGAGGTAGCGTGGGTGTCGTGAGCTTCAACGACGTCTCTGACCTGGCTCGACTATGACTCTGTCTTTCTTTGTTCCAGGATCTGTCTCTTGGGGAGGAATACGGACAAAGATATTCACTGTATCCTCTACGACCCCTCCTCTCCCCCAGCCATCCCACCTGAATAGACACGTCTAGAATTGCGCTACCTCGCCCGACTCATGGCCCCGGTCCTTCTCGATAACATACCTTGTGCATGTCCTTCTTTCATGCTTGAACATTCCGTCATAAATGCACTGCTCAACCTCGTCACCCTTTTCACATGCTCCTACTGTGATTCAATCCATCATTCCGGTGCCTGCTCCCTGTCGTCCAGATATCGGATCCCTGGTTTCATATCCACATGGAGGGGAAGAGAATACAGGCTGCACGACATCCATACCAAAACACCTCTGGACTTTGAGATACTTTCATAAACCAGACAAATCAAGATGCTATGCCTATGCCAGTTATCCATGCCATGCTCAGCTTTCTTGCCTTTCGGCCCTCTTTCCGCCTTTTCGCCATCCGTCTTTTCGGCCGGCCCTCTGTCCAATAACCCCGGCGATTCCAAATCTAACCGGGTCCCCCATTTGCTTTTTGCTCCGCCCATAAGACTCCATGCGCTGTCATTTCATGGACTGATCATTTCGACTCGTCACTACATGTCCCAAGCCCAAGTCTTAGTACAATGCATATGATCCCCTTGAAAATAAAGGGGCGCTGTCAGTGCAGAGGTGGACATGATTAAAACGCCGCTTCCACGGCGTCTCGATGTGAACAACAGCATCCGACATCGAGGTCGAGGCTTCTTCCCATTTTCAGGGTAAACCAAACAGCAATCCCTATTTCTAGGGAATCCAGCAGCCTCTATTTCTAGAGCCGCCGGCAGCTGACAGATGGTTTGAGCCGTTCAACGTATGTGTAGGGTACTACCCAAAGACCTTGGCTCCTCACCTAAAGGTAGCTCGAAAAGGGCCTTCGACCTTGATGTCCTTGATTCCCTCGGGCATGAGCCGCAACCACTCGTTCCAGCTATCGATGTTGACATTGTCATCGTCGAGCCGGATCGACAGGTTTAGATGCGGGCTATTCTCATACGAGGAGAAGCTGTTACGCATAGGGCTAGTTTGATACACAGGCGACAAAAAGATGGACGGAAGCCTCGAGTTGCCCGACATCATCATGTGCAGCGGCGAAGGGAAGCTGGTAACCACTTCTTTCTCCGGGGTTCTATCCTCAACCATCTTGGCATAGTGGGAGAACAGATTCGCGTGTAGCTCGGCCGCCGAAAGAGGGCTTAGACGTGCTGCCCGAACTCGGAGTTGCTCAGCTAAAGCGCGGGTAAAGGCGCAGCGGTCAAGGACATAAAAATGTTCTTCCGATACCGAGGCCGCGAGCAGTTCCAAAACACCCTGCTGACGAACCATCCGAGATGAAGGGTAATAGGCTGCGTCCATGATGATGAGCGTGTCGGCGCAGGCTTCCTCCAGGGTTTGCTGAATACCACCCCACCGGATGGTTGAAGCTCGCTCGGCATCTCTCGAGCTACACAAGGGTCAGCATCCGCTTGAACGGCGAGGCATATGAACGTGAATGTACCTTGCCAGAACCATCTCGCGATTGCCATCGAGGTACGTATGTCCTGCATAATAAACTATCTTTAGGACGTCACGCTCGTCACCCTCTTCGGCAAACTCGTTGAGCTGCCGCGAGAGCCACCTCCAGGAGCTCTTGCAGCCGTCAGAAGAGGACGGAATAGTCTGAACCTGAAAGCTATAGTGGTAGTACTTGTCAAATACCTCGGCGAGCTCCCGGACAGCCGATTGGATTGTGGCTACCTCTTCGTCATCTTGCCAGAATAGAAAGAGGGCTTGGACGGAGCTATAGCGATCTCGGCTCGGGGTGGAAAGCATGCGCCCCACGTTTGTCTGGAGATCATTCCTGAAACTCTCGATGCCTGGTAACGACAACGACTTTTCGAGGCGAGGACCCGACGGTAAAGGAGTACGGATGCGGGCCTCACTCAGCGGAGGCCGGCCAGGCTGATGGGAGGCAGAGGGGTTCGAATCAATATCCATCTCTTCGTGGGCGAACAGAGCCTGGACGTTTGAGATGGCGGGAGCGGGGCTCATTGGGCTGCCAGCAGCGGCAAGGGAGGGCGCAATGTCCTGCATAGTCGGGCTGTGGGAGCGATGGAACTTGACGACTACATCCTCCCAGGTCAAGCTGTGGTGACTAGGGTGGCACTATAATAAGAGAGAGCCAAGTGTCGGCATATAAGTCAAGAGTTGAGTTGGTTGAGTGAAGGTTGAGACGGGCAGTGCAAGGACAGGGCCGAACAAGGATGGAGGGGACAATGACTTACAGCAACTCTCCGCCTCCGGCAGTCGTTACAAGCACCAAGCTTTCTGATGAGTGCGGCGCGCTCTCTGGACTGTTGGGAAAGGGGCCCGGTCCGTCTCCTGCTCGTGCGGCGGTTGTTAGAGACGTCGGAGCCATCCTTTATAGAGAAAATAGACTGGTGCAGGTTAGGAGAGGTGTCGGCACTGTACGATGTGTTGTTGGTCTCCGTGGAGGCCAAGGTGGCGGTAGTGGCCTGTGTCGAGATGGAGGAGCAGGTGTCCTTTCTCAAAGGCGGCGTGACAGGGTGAAGGTGGTGGTGCGAGTGCTGCTGCTGCTGCTGCTGCTGTTGCTGATGCTGTTCGAAGGTGTAATGCGCCGGCGAGGTGGGCGACGGCTGGCGGAGCGGGGGGAGCTCATCGGGGTTTTGCGGAAGAGAGTGGGCGGGGAGTGACGCAGCAGCCGTCACGGCGGCGAGAGCAGCGGGCAGCGAGGCGGGAGGAGCAGAGGGCGAAGAAATCGGCGGCAGCACAGGCGTAGGAGCGGCCTCGGATATGGAGGTCGGTTGTGAGGGCGATGGCGATGGCGGAGGCTGTGGCTGTTGTTGATGCTGTTGGTGTTGGTTGACGGCAGCGGGAGCTGGAGGGGCCTCGGCCAGGCTATGGGCGACGGAGTTCATGGTTGACAGGCGAGGGGAGATAAATAGGCACGTAGACAAGTCAAACGCCCATTATCTCGAGAAAGGAAGCTGGAGTGGGAAAAGGAAAGGATCGAGCGGGCGAGAAACAGCTTGCCTGCGTCGAAATACCGTGCCAATGGACGGATTGATTAAAGGCCAGGCCGTGATAGGTCGTGAGTTGGCCGTTATGTTTGTTGCGCGCAAATGTGTAGACGCAGACGCAGGCGCAGGTGTACGGCGTAGGTAACTCGAGCCGTGAGAGCGAGCGTGCGTTAATGTGAGTGTGCGCCGGAATAGATTCGACCCCACCAAGAGTCGCGTCTAGGCCGAGTACACAGTAAGGAGGATCGCAAGCAGAACAGACAGGGTAGTTACTGCACGGTTCTGCAGGATATGCGCACCGGATCCGATGCGTGTTGAGAATAAGGAACAAGAGCAGGGTAGCCGCAGGAGAAGAGCGACAGAGTAAATGGCGAGCGTCAAGCTCCAAGCAAGGCGGGGCTTATTGGCGGATAGTGGATGACTTTGGGTCGGCAAGGCAGAACAAGAACACCCAGGGGGCGCAAGATGAGAAGAATGAGCCTCTCGGACGACGGGCAATTCAATTGAGTGCAGCGGAGTGCAGCGCAGCCAGCTCGGTAGTAACAGTAACTGTAGTAAATGCTTAAGCCGGAGGGCAGATCCTAGTGAGTGGGCTCGCAGCGCAATATCGCACCGCAGCGCAGGTGGAGGACAATTCCGTGCCCGTTCGGTCGCAAAAGAGGCGCGCGGGTTCGGTTTTCGGGCGTCTTGGGTGCGTGGTAATTGGATAAAGCTCCGGGTTGGTTCAAGACAGCGCGCGGGCGGAGATGGTAGTCGTATATACGAGTGAGCCGGAGCAAGTGTTGTTGTATGTCTCTTGCAAGGGCTTGTAGAGAGAGATATTGCTATGATGGTAGTGGGAAGCTCGAGAAAACCAAGGTGAGTCAAGACAGCAGCGGTGGGGCAGGTAGAGAAGCTCAAGGTCAAGTCGCTGAGGTGGCCGAGGATATGGGTAACGTTAGGTGAAAGAGAAAGAAAAGAAGATTCATGGAAAGAGACCGAGAGAGTCCCGTTGTCGCGAAGACGGACCTAGCAAGAGATGGTGGCGTGCAAGAAAAGGTGAGGATAAAGAGGGCGTGCGCAAAGAAATGGGAATAGGAAGGGGGGAGTAGCCCTTGTGAAAGCGGGAGTGGAGGGGCGTGGGCGGAACTTCACCTCGACGGCCCTGGGCGGCGGAGAGGGCCTGTGGTGACACTGTTAGAGGGGGAGTGGATTTCCCCGGAAGCCTGCCACCTACCTAGGTATGGAGGTGCCAGGTGAGGAACAAGTACCTTTTCCCGTAATTACGCTGAGACGGTACCTGAGAACCAGTACCAAGGGGACCGGCCCGGGATCTGGAATCCAGCCAACTTGAACTTGCATTGGCGGACTTCACTTGGGATGGGGTAAACCCGAGCCACCACGGGGGGACGTGACTATGGCCTGGGCTACTGGGTCCAGAGGTCATTGGACTCCCAGGTGGGCTCAAGGTCAGTCGAGGTCAGCCAGCCATGGCCGGGCTCATAGTGCCGGGATGGAGGGACAAGAGTATCGAGATGACGGGTGGTATGAAGTCATTGTATTGGTATTCACGGATGTAGAAGATAACGTAGTTATATAGGTAGTAGGTAATCGACGCCAGATATTGGGCAGTGTAATAGACTCGCTCTGATGAGCCCAAAGCAACGGCATTGGCTCGCGATACGACAGACAGACACTAGAAAAGACGGCCAAGATCACGAGAAGCCATCCATGCATGGATGGATCAATGGAAGAATCAATGGATGGAAGCAAAATGGGGGTCTTCCAAGGTGAGACGATTTAGGCTAGACCCGGCTACATATCCCGGCCGAGTAGAGTGGTAGAATACCTCCCACCATCTACAACGGACAACCGGAAAGTCGCAGCACTTTGGGTTTTATTTTGCTCCCTGTCTTGATGAGGAACTCTCCAATTTCGCTAGGACCTTCATAGTGCAATACACATGCCGCAATGGTTGCCCCAGGCGGCATCTCGACGGTGGCTCTGGCGGTAGTTTTTGATACGTACCTACCTTGGCTCCGGCGACGCTCCTTCCCTACTTACCTTACTAGCTCTACAACATGCTGCCTGCCTTTCTTTATTACTAGTGTTCCTTCCGTCCTGCACATTACCATGGACTTTCCTCGGGTTTTCTTTTTCCCCCCTCTCTGCAATTGACACCAGGTCGCTCATCTCCAATCATCATCATCTTTGCTCTGTCCCACCTTGACTTGGGTGGTCAAGCAACGACGCGTCTGTCCCGAAGAGATCCGTTCATGGCGGGGGTTCGCAAAGAGCCGATCCTAGAGAAAGCCCGAGAGACGTTGATATCAACCGGAGACCGATCATTGGGCACAGTCCAAGGTCAGGATCTCGGTAGGGATTTCATCGCCCGAGTAGGATGTCATCTCTCGCTCCCGACCGAATACAATCCTCCTTGGACTATTATCGAATACCGTACCAGTCTGGCCGAATAGCTTATGGCCTCGCTCGCTCGCGGTACGCGCATAAAAAAGCTTACAGACCATCCCAGTACAAACCATCCTCGTCTCCGGACCAGAGATGCATCTGCAGCAGCCAATTGCGCCATGCCCGTTTTAATACCATGTCTACCGGTTGGAGCAAGGCAGGCTTCCCTCCTGTACTCCAGCTTTTGTAATGTACTACGCAGGTCCCCAAGCCTTGGAGCCTGCCTTGGGAGCAGATGGATGTAAAGGTAGGGAAGTCTGCGTGTGACCATACCATGGGCTGACCGAGGCCTGGACCCTCTCGCCGCATGGCCCCCCAAAGGGGATCTGTTCAAGGAACGCAGTTGTTTGACAAAGGCGACCGGAGTCCGGAGGTGAAAGACCGAGCACTGGCTGACTGTCTAGCCTCGAACCTCACTCGACGTCACAGGTTCAGAGCGGACACGGTTCTCTCCATCACGTTGTTATTATCTGCCTTTTTCTGCAAGCGAACAACTGTCCTATCTGCTTTGTTTCCGCCTTTTCACTCCTCCAACTCGTGGATCCATCCCGCTTTCACATTGATCGTTCAAGCTCCGAAACCGCTACTGCTCTCATGAATCTCGGTCAACTGTTGTCACCCTCCACGATTGTGCCTTTGTCTCTTACAAGATGACCGGGTCCTTCACCGGCCGGTGCTCTGCGGCCATCCTCACCGGTCCCTGCAGCTCCCATAGGCTCAAGGAGGACATGCTTGCATGTGTGTGCTTCTGAATTAGCTTCGATAGAGAAGCACGCTTTCTCTGCCGTCATTATCGTTCCTTGGACCGTCTCCAGATGTTTGCGCGCTATTTTTGCATCTCGAGCTAGTCTATTACCGTCAACACCCACCAGTTCACCATGACCTTCGACCCCGGTGTCAAATAAGTGTGTCTGGCTTAGAGCTGGCAAGATATCGACTGATGTTATACACCTTGAGCTATGTCTGTGATAGTGAGTTCAACCACCGTCATGACTCCTCAGCACCTACTTCAATTCTAGACAAGCGACTTGAGATGCACCCGACATATTGCCCTCGCAAAAAACAACGACCGCTTCCGCTTCCGCTTCCGAGACGAAGGTTCAACCTCTATCCTTGAGACTTATCCGCGGTTAAACAGTTGCTACCTACTACGTATGGATGCTAGAGCTGTCGACGCCCCTACCACCACCCCTGCTGCGCGTTACAGCTTAGCTCCCCCAGGCGTCTCCATATGTCGACGCCGGTGCCCCACGCCCACATGTTCGATAGGCGCGCCTCCATGGAGGAGCTGCTCGTCTCCAGCCACATCCATCCATTTCAAAGCCCAGGGAGAAAACCACTCAAAAACAGGAATCGCACGAGGTGCTGATGCTCGCCGCCCGCTGTCGGCCGTCCCTTGGTTTGTTGAGAAGGGCGATGGTAGATTAGCCTCGAAACGATTCGGCTTTGACCTCGGGACGCAGACAGCCGAACCCAATTAGTCAATGAGACGCTAAGGAGGCTAGGTGAGGGAGCAAGCTTGTTGATGATTGCTGTTAGCGACGGGACGGGTTTTGCTTGCAAGACTGACAGATTCACGGCCAGCCGATCATCATCCGTCATCCCGTCCCTGCCCTTTCTCAACCTCCCCCAAAGCAGCAAAAAGCAGCCCTCCATACACCCATTTCCCTACTATATGCATGACAGACCTGCACGCTACCTTGCCAGCCTGATGTTGTCTGTAGGGAAATATGTGACCACAAGGCTCATCGAGTTACCTAACCACTCCATTGGCAACATCCTCTTTGTCAATCAACAGAGGAGCCAACATGATGCCTGTTCGCGCATGGACGCCGGACCGCCGGTGGTCTAAGTCCGCCCAAAAACGACGACAATCGTCAATGAGAGACTCTGGATCGGCTCACTCACCCCAGGATTTGTTAACAGAAGGCGCCGGTAGCCAGGGGACGTACGCCAAGAGAGAGCCACGAGTTCACCATAAGCAGGGGCTCTTACAGGACAGGACAGGGAATGAATTCTCCGCCCCCGTGCCCTAAGGCCAAAAGTCTTTTCTTGTTGTTGAAGCACTTGCACGCCTGCTTCTCTCAGGGCAGATTCACCGAGGTTAACACCTTGGCCCTTGGCGGTTCACCATGCCGGCACGGAGAGACGAGACAGGATGCACGACGGTATGAGGTGCGAGAGATCCGACCGCCACACGGTTGCACACATCGTAGGTGGCTGCCTCCCAAATGAGCATGATGGCCTCATCTCATGCCCATGGAGGAATTTACAGGTATTGCAAGCCCATGCATGATGCCATTATTTATGTACATTTGTCGACACTGCCCGTCTCCCAGGAACAAGACGGGTGTCGTGGCATAGTACGGCGAAGCATACACACACACACCAAAGCAACATTCGAATCCCGTCGCTCTTCCGCCCCAATCTGCCAGGTCCCGGGCCTTCACCGAGATCCCCTCGCGAGACATCACCAGATCTGCCCCCACTTTCTGTCTTGTGTGTGTTCCATCGACGCCGCATCCCCCCTGTCGGTGGATTTGAGTGACGGACCGGGAGAGCAGCCGACGTAACCTCGGCGGCGGTACGTACCTCTACCACTCCTCGGCCGGACATGCACCGTCTTGGCCAATCGTAGCTCTTTGCTCACCGGCGACATCGGGGTCTTTCACCGATCCCACCCGCCTCAAGCCGATGAAACGGTACCTGACCACTCTGTTCTGGCTTCACCGTCTCACCACTTTTGCATCACCTGGGGCTTTGAGCTTTGTAGCCTATCATCTAGCCTCTAGTTTCGGCCTTTCACGTCCTCACCTTGACTCACATACCAAGGCCTCTTTTGATATCCATAAGGTCTTGTCACATCTCCGCTCCGTGTGGACTTTAACCTCGGGCTATGGTGCCGGGCTAATGACCGGTGCTGGCGCCCGATCCACGACAGGTACTTGCCGTACTGGGGCTGGAGATGGGGCCGGAATGGATGAGGCTGGCTTCCTTTCGGGGTATTCTAGACCGAGACGAGGGTCTGGCGCTGCTCCCGCTCCACGTAGCTCTACACACAAGTACGTACTACCCAAGCTGCCAAGTCATGCCCATGTGCCTTGACGGCGATCTCTATTTGAGACTTGGACGTCTGGCTGTCTTGAGCTTCTACATGGATGTTTCAAGGCTCTGCATTGTAGATTGGAAGCGGTCCAAGCTGAGTCAACAGAGGCCACTTTGGTCCATAATCGATCCAAGCCGGCATTTTTGTGCCTGAATGTCGATGGTGGATGTAGTCGCCTGGCTGGCTCAGCTCCTGTGACGTTGTTGTTCATCCTGCTGAGCACCTGCTTTTCATCCATGGCTCTGAAGACTGCTATGATGAAACAAATCAATGATATTCAACAGTGTTGATGTGCAACGCAGATATCTATCCACCTATCATATCCCAGGCCCGTAATATTCGCTCTCCGTGCCTGACAAGGGAAGTACCACGCCGTTTCCCCAGCCCCAATACGTATACAATAGAAAGATACAGTCATAGTATAAGCCTTGAAGATTCCCTTCAATACTTGCAAGCTCAGAAACCGACATCACCACTCCTGGTCCTTCGTCCAGGGTGAAGTCCGAAACTCCCCCTTGTCGCTCCGCGAATACCCAATCTCATCCCGCCCGTCGTCCACCAGCCTCGCCCACTCGAGCAGCAGCCGGAACAGGTACACCTCCATGTCCCTCTCGCTCAGCACGTCCTTCGCCCACTTGGCGCCCTGCTGGGCGATCCACCTCGCGTCCTTGATGCGGCCCTTCATGGCCGTGTCGCGCCCGTTGAGCCAGGCGCGCTTGTGCGTGCCGCCAAAGTACGACATGGTTGTGTGCAGGCCCTGGTAGCGCGTGTCGATGGGCACAAAGTGCTGCCACGCGGTAAGGCGCTCCGTGTACCACGTCTGGAAGATGGTCGACATGAGGAGCACGCTGTTGGACCGGAGCGTGCGGAGGACGTCGGGGGAGGGGCCGTCGTCTTGGTCGGTGAGCAGGACGTAGCGGTACTCGAGAGCCTCCTGGTCTTCGTCGACGAGGCCGTAGGCTTGCTTTGCGAGGTCGCAGTTGGGGCCTGCGCAGCCCGTGTAGTTGTTCATGCCGACGCTGACAGGCATGACGAGGTTTGCTTCCGCTACGGGTACCCTTTCGTGCCGGAATTGATTGTCGTCGTTGGGAGTTGGCAACACCATGCTGACCTTATCCTGGGGGCTCTTATTACCCAGGAGATGCAGCAGGCGGAACTTGTGATTCCCACGTAGAGCCTGGTCGCTGATGGGACCTTCACCTGTTTGTCCTCTCCAGAACATGGCATCGTATCGCCGACCGAAGTCCCATTTCATGTCGTCCTTGTCGGCTTGCGCCGGTGGAAGGGGTATGAGGATATCCTGAAAGGGCTCTGTCTTTGAGGGCCCGAACAGAGGCAGCAGATCATGGATCGGCTCTGAATGCGGACTCGAGAGGGACATGCCATGGAGATATTTCAGGTCTGGCTGGGAACAGTACTGGAGTGATCGCTCCCAGTTAACCATGATCTGATTCTTTGAGTGCCGCTTGACACATTCGGAGCAAAACTCTCCAATGTTCCAGTGGGGGCTGATCCGGGTGGGCGATCCAGGTGGGCATGCTTCGACTTGCATCTGGCGATACTCGGACGGAGAGATGAAGGGTCCCTGCATCGGAGCGATAGGGAGATTAAGTGGTAAATCGCTGGTATCAACGGCCTCTTCTGTCTCGTTATCGCCGATCGATCTCTTTGAGATCAAGTTCACGATGGGTGTCAAGTCAGCTCGGCCTTGTCCATTGACAACGTCCCATGACGGAAGAATGCGCGGTGTAGAACCCAGGTTGACAGGGAAGAGCAGATCAGGCAGAAACTTGGCGAACTTGTCGACCGAGGCGACGAGCTTGTCCAAGACTTCCGCGTCGGATCCGGTGGCCTCGGGGTCCCTGTATGCTTTGCCCTCGGTTATCATGATCCTGTGAACGCCAGGGGTTTTGGCTAGAAAGACAGCTTTTTGACGCAGCTTCTTTGGTTTAATGGCCCTGAATGGCTTGAGATCCTTTTCGATCTGCTCGAACCGATCGATGACTGTGGTATTTCGTGCAAACTCATACCAATCAGCGAAACCTGGAGGCGGATCGCGTCCATCGTGCCGCTCCTTGTAGATGTTGTAGGCAACAGGGAGGCTTTCACTCGTTGAAGCCTGCTGCAGCCATCGGTGTTGCCGCACGCCTGCTCTGTAGATAAGATCGCTGATAGGATGGCGATTGTCAATGGTCTGCGGTTTCTGAACGTTGATGAATATCGTCATCCCTACAACGAGGCCGACGAGGAGGACAGTGAGGACGGAGCGCCGGATAAAGATGACGGAACGAAGGTTATGACAGTACGTGAACATGATCATGCCAGCAACTATAACCCATAGTGGCATCAACGCAGGGAGGCGTGTGGTGTGAAGGTAGTTGCCGTATCGGAGGATATTCTCGCAGGACTTTGCTGTGCCAACGAGAAAAGTGATGATGCTGGCCGGCGTGAGCGGGGATGTCTCGCACGCCCAGAACGCGGCAGATATCATGAGTGTTGCAAACGCAAAGCTGTCGACGATGATGTCGAAGCCGTAGAGGAAGCCGAATCCAGTGTGTAGCTTGGTGGAACCCCTGAATATCCTACTGCCAATCCATACAAAGCCCATAGACAATGATGAAAGAACAAGAACCGTTCCGAGCGTCCTCAGGCGTAGCTTGGCGGTTCGTGACCAGGCCAGCATCCGCCAGAGAAGCACCACGATGAGGGCATCACACATGAGTCCCACGCACTGCAGGAACAACGTCGTCCTCTTACTCTCGATGAGATCGAAGCAAAAGTAGGTCGAGCGCGTGATCTGGCTGACGGCGTAATACGTGCCCGTCGCAACGGTCAAGGCGCTGGAAACAGCCATGGTGAGTACAACTCGAGGGCCGCTGAACCAGTCCTTGATATCGTCGAAACATGAGCGCCACGGATCGTCCGGATCATCGACAGGAGGGAACCCCCATTTCCGACGGGTGTTAAAGATCTCATAAGCAAAAAGAAGAACGCAGAGGAACGACTGGGGGAAATGTCAGGATTCAGGGGTAGTTATGTTTGCTGGCGTGCGTCCGACTCACCTCGAGACCAGGAGTCGAGCATTGCTGCTGGTAATTCACACGATGAAAGATCTCTAGTCTCAGAACAATACAGAGCACGAGAACCGGAAGTGAGAGACGTCGTGGTCGTTTGGGCTGATGCGCATTCGGTCCCTTTAGCGCAGCGTCTTCTGCGCCGTCCAGCAGCGACGCTTCCCGCCTATGTCTGGTAAAGCGTCCATCAGCGCCCGGTAACCACTTGGTCAGGCAGCTTATCCCGTAGCAGACGAGCCCGGAAAGAAGAAAGACGAGAAACGATGATAGTCGTGGGCTCTCTTTGAGAATGGACGAGTTAGACGAGATGTTGTATGCCGCCGAGTTGAGACTAACCAGTTAGAGAATGTCTCTCCAATGTCTGAGATATATAAAAGAATGAAAGAGCGGCACTACAAGTAATTGGTCAGTTTCCGAGGGAGTCATCTGAGTTCAAGAGGAGAGCTACCATAGTGCAAACAGCTGAATAACCATATCTTGAGCCATGATGACGACGCGCTCAATGCCAAGATATAATGAATGTACCACCAAAAGAGAAGTTCAAGCTGGTCATGGAATTACTCGTCATGTCGTCGCAATCGTACTCGATGAATCCAAGATAATATCATCAGAAGACGAGCCTCTCCACGGAAAAAAAAGTTGAATTCAAATCATGACGAAGAGAAGAACCCGAGAGCTCAGCAAAGCCCCCCCCCCCTGGTCGTTTTTTTCTCGTTGATTATCAGGGGACGCGCTGACGACAAACCCCCTGAGTGCCCAGAGGCTTACTAAGAACCACTAGGGCGTCTGGCTCTAGGTACTTCTAGCGCCCTTGGAAGCTTCGGTTTCAGGCACTAAAACGCCCCCCACCATAGACCAAGCCTGTCATGTAACCATCTCTTGTCATGGCCGGCTTCAACGACGCGCCCTTTGTCAAGGGCCTCGCCGTGCCTTCGGTCTGCCTTCTCGTCCTCTTCCTCGGCTACTTTTCCCAGATCGTCTTCTCCTTCTCCACCCTCGATCCCGGCCCGCCGTCCCGCCCCGAAACGGTCACCTTCAACGGCCTGCTCCTCGTCCTGTGGATTACCTACTACCGCGCCGTTACCGTCGACCCGGGCCGATATGTCTTCAAGGACCGCGTGATAGAGACCGACGGGAAGAGATGGTGCAACAAGTGCTCTGCTCCCAAGCCGCACAGGGCCCATCACTGTCGCCATTGTGACCGCTGCGTGCCCAAGATGGACCACCACTGCCCTTGGACACGCAACTGTGTCTCCATGACTACATTCCCGCATTTTATGCGGTTCTTGGTGTACACGAACCTTTCGCTGTGGATGCTGTCCTATCTCTTGTGGCAGCGCTTCTCCGTCCTCTGGGAGCATCGCCGTCTGCCCGCCTACCTGGGCCCTAGTCTCGGCGGCCTCATATCTCTATCTCTCATCGGTCTTGTCAACTTCTTCACATGCCTCGCGCTCGGAATCATGCTCGTCAGCACAATGAAGGCCTGGGTTTTCAACCAGACCATGATCGAGGGCTGGGAGCTGGAGCGCCATGAAGCGCTGGTCGAAAAGGGCCCCCGCGACTGGTGGGACGTGGTTGGACCCGACGGCGAAGAGGTCCGCTTCGAGAGACTGGAGTTCCCCTACGATATTGGCTTCTTTAGCAACATGGCCCAAGCCATGGGCACTCGCAATATACTCTGGTGGTTCTCGCCCTTGGCCGGAAACCCCACCATCGCCAAGCACGACGGCGGTCCCGGCTGGACCTGGGAGGAGAACGGCTTCAACCGCATCCCAGGCCTCTGGCCACCGATGGACCCGGAGAAGATGCGACGCGCAGGACGGGGCTGGAAACCTGCGAACCGCGACTATGCCGAGGAGCTACGACAGGCGAGTCTGAACCCTGAAGAGTTCAAGGCCGAGTTCAGAAAGCGACAGGCCGAGGATGAGTGGCGCAAGAGGCAGCTCATCGCCGAGCTTGAAGAAGTGGACGATTTCGACATGTATGACGACGACGAGTATGACCGTGAATTTGACAGGGAGATGGGATGGACGAACTCCGACGGAGATCGTCTGGCCGACTACGGAGTCGACGAGGAAGAACCAGGCGCAGACTTCGAGGACGAGGACCTCCCTCTCGCAGAGCTAATGCGTAGACGCAAGGTGCTGCGAAAAGACGACCAAGATGATTAGAAAAAAGGAGGCAAAAATATAGAATTTCTAAGTTTTGAAGCAAATCAATCTCTCTGAAACCGGGGGCATCACCACCTCAAGGTACATGGATGTAAATACCCGCCACGTTTAGCCCTCCCCTCAATGCTCCCATACGCTCGCCAAAGGCTACAAGAAACCCGAAACGCGGCCGTGGCTCTCGCCCCAAAGGGAACCCCCCGGCAAAATAACCCGGTTGCCCAGCTCATCCTGTATACAACAAATGTAACTCTTCCCCTTCTCTTTCTCAAGCGCGTGCTGTGTATAGTTATGTGCAGGTTGTGAACCGACATCCCTTCGTCATCATCTCTTTAGATCCTCTACAAGACCGTGAATCGTAAAACTCGTGTCGACTACCAGTCGTCGTCCTGGTCCTTCTCCTTCTGCTGCATGGCGTTCTTGCGGGCGAGCAGCGCGTCTGCCAGACTGCCCGACAAGCTCGGGGTGGGCGTGCTGCTGCGGCTGTCTGCGCCGTTGGCTGTGTTGAGGCTCATGCCGGAATCGCGCTGCTGCAGTTCGGCCGGCTTGCGGTTCGCGACGGGGCGCTTGGCCGGGGGCTGTGGCGGCGTCGGCTTGCTCCGTGGTGGGGCCGGGGGAGCACGAGGAGCCGGCGGTGGGGCCTGCTCCTCAACATACGCCGCGGGGACCCAAGCCTGTTGCTGGGTCTGCTGATTCTTGGCCAACCACCAACCTACGGGATAGAATTAGTGACATATTCAGATGCCTGAAGACGTCAAAGTAGGGGCTTACCGTTGTTCGCTTTCTGTACAATCTCCATCAACTGACCGGCGGTAATGGTAAGTTCGTTTTCCCGCTGTCCGGCAAAGTCGTATAAGGCCTTGGCCATGACCTTGGGCGGAGATGGCGGGCGAGCTGGAGCAGCAGGAGGTGGGGGAGGCGGCGGCGCGCGCGTGGCACTGGCGTCTCGGTTATGGCTCGGAAGAGGCTTGTTAGCAGGCGGTGCTTGCGCTCCAGTCGAGACAGGGCGATGGGCGATACTGGGCGGCCCTTGGGATGCGGCAGCTGGAACGGCAGCAGGTGTAGCAACTGCAGCTGGCGGTGGAGGGACGGTACGTGAGCCGGCACCAGGACGGGGCTTGGCGGCTCGGTTGCCTGTCGCGCGAGATGGTCGCCCGTTAGGACCTCCCGGCTTGATCAGCTTGCCTCGCGTGATAGGTCGAGGCGGTACTGGCTTGCCCTTAGGCGTGGGTCTAGAGACAGAGCTTGGCGACTCGCCAGGCCGAGTGTGAACACCTCCACTCTTGTAGTAATCGACAGGAAGCTGTGAGTCCTTCAAGACCTTGACCTGTTGCATCTTGCCGGGCTTCTTGGCGTATTCGATAGTGTCACCAACCTTGAGGTTAAACCCTCCTGGCATCACCCGCTGCATCTGAGTAAACATTTCCGTCTTAAACACGCAGTTCATCAGAGGATCCGCCTCTTGAGGGGAGCCAATACCTAATGAGAACCAGTCATCACGGGCTGATGAAGCGCCAATGAACTTGATGGCTCCCAAAGGTACTGACTTTTCAACAGAGATTGAAGGCTGGTTGTTGACAAACATTTGCGCAACGACATAGAACTTGCTATTGGTGATAACAATAATGCGTGGGCTTGGCTTACTGGAGCGGCCAAACTTGGCCTCCAGGATCTCGCCTCGACAGGAGAAGATGGCCTTTTCGTTTGAACCAATGCTAGCAGCATTGCGGATCTGGGATCCGAAGCCATGCGTGGCATTGACGCCCAAATAGTCGCCGAGGAATCTTCGAGAGCCAAGCAGACTCATGCGCCGTCTCTCCTTGCGTCCCCCAAGGACCTGATGCCCCTGGTCACGCAGCTGGAGGTACTCAGCTCCTGTCCGCTTCTTCCTCCAGAATCGCTGGATTCTGGTGGCGGACTCGGCTCGGTAGGCAAGATAGGCTCTCCACATACGTTGAATCCGGGTTGCCATGTTATGCCAGTATCGATCTCTCATGTGTTCCAAGGCAAATAGCGTTTCAGGAGCCTTGATGAACGCCTTGGAGACACCCATCTGCCACTCTTCCTTGGGAATGCTCGTGTCCTTCAGGATCTGTTTTACAGCAGCCTCTGTTGTACCTTCCCATGTATACTCACCAGCATACGAGGTGGCTGGAGACAAGAGGAAGAAACGGTCGACGAATTTGTCGAATGCTTGACGGTAAGCAAAACCGGCTCGACGGATCCGGACGTTTTCTTGAAGACCAAGGTACTTGATCTGATGGAGGACATTAGGGCCGTTGTACTCGGTGGGTGACTTGTTCTCGTTTGGCTTGATGGTGCGGATGTATGAAGGCTGGCACTTCATCAAGGTCTCGACCAGGGCATTTGCAGATGCTCTGATACGGTCGCCCGCTGAGGGGGGTTGCTTTCGGTTATCTTGATCGACCGGGCGGGGGAATAGCGTATGGATGAAATCGTTTCCGCTGTGCTGAAACAGGCTCAGCAGACCCTTGAGAAGCTGATCCTTGTTCTTGTCCGTGATACCATCGACCGTGTAGCTGACATCACCGGCATAGTGCTTGATGATAAAGTTGCCTTGCCGGGGTGTAAGATGAGCGTGCGACATGCCATTGATGCTCTGCATAAAGGTTCGGTCGCATGCAGCCGGGTCGGCGTGGGCAGTCTTGGTCGCGTCCTTCATGGCGGAGAAGATTCCGGGAGGGCGGATCTGCTCAATCAAGTCGCACACGACTTTATTGTCAAAATACTGGATAGGCGTCCATTGAATCTGTTCCTTTGTGTACTCCTCTTGCTCCGCCTTGAGAGTGAGCTGGATGAAGATCTGCTGCAGCTTCTCGTTCACGTAGTTGATGCACAGCTGCTCGAAACTGTTCTTTTCGAAGATCTCAAATCCATAAATATCCAAGATGCCAATCGAGTTGGTAGTCGCTTGCCTAGCCTTGAGGGACTTGTTAATGCGCTCAACAATCCAGTCGAAAAGGTTGCTGTAGATGGCCTTGGACAGCGCGTCACGGGTTGCCAATGCCTGGGAAGGGTTTGCTGGCGACTCAATCACTTCGCCGTTTCGAGGAGTCAAGATTCGGATCGTGATGGCGTTGATGAGCTGATCCGGTGTGACCTCCATGAGATAGGCGGCGAATTCAACCACAGACCTATCAATAACCTCGGCATAGCCGTTCTGGTCCTCTTGAAACTGGATATTTCCAATCCATAGAATGGCTGCGAGCATGCGGAAGATTTCGTCTTGCTCGGCCTGACTTAGACCGATGATCTTCATAGCATTAAGGGTGTCTTGGTATTCGGCAAGATCGTCGATACCATCGACGTCGAAGCATTTTGACCGGCTAGTGTAGACGTAGGTCTCGGGTTTCTGAACGCCAAAGGCCTCTCGGTACTGCTGCGAGGCGCCCTTTGTGAATTGGTAGAAGATGTGGAAGTTTCGTTCGTTTGCGATCTGGCCCACCACTCGTGTCTTTTCTAGCAGATAGTTTGTAATGTCAGCACCTACGGGCTCGCCCTGGGTGTTGAAGTGGATTTGTAGATATTTGCCGAAACGCGATGAGTTGTTGTTTCGAAGGGTCTTTGCGTTTCCAAACGACTCGAGCAGCGGGTTGGTTGCCAGCACCATGTCCTTGATCTGCTTGATGTCTCCGGTCTCTCCGCCACCAGACACGTTGGCAATATACTGCATGATGCGCTTGGCGGCCTCGGTCTTGCCTGCGCCTGACTCGCCCGAAATGATGACACATTGGTTATCGCTGTAGGCCTTCATGTTGTAGTATGTTGACTCAGCGATGGCAAAGACGTGCGGAGGCATCTCGAGTCGGTTCTTGCCCCTGTAACTGTCGAGGACCTGGTCGGTGTAGATACCGAGATCTCGGAAGGGGTTGACAGAGACCAGCACATGGCCGATATAGGTGTAGATTTCGGCGCCTTCGAATCGCTTCTTGAGGTTTTCGTTGATGGCCTCGTTGGACACTTTGCTCAAAAGTGTCAGATCAGAGACACCGATCTCCTTCTTCTTGGTCGTGTCGAAGGTGGCCTTTTTCGGCTTTGCGCTGCTGCTCGCGCCGGACGCGGCCCCGTTTCGGGCGTCCTTGTTCTTGGGGCGCCTTGATATTCCCTGTGTTGTGAGAGCGACGGTCAGCGAAAAAGGCCCTGCTGGAGGGGGTGGCACCTTACCATGATGTGCGACGGATTAGAAGGGAGGGGGGTATGATGAGGAAGAGGAGAGGTAGTTAATGGTCGATTTGAGGTTCGAAGGGCATCGGCGGATTGATCCCTTGGAGAAGAAGCGAATGGCTCCGGTGGTGAGAGTCGGAGAGGAAGATGCGATGTTTTAGTTACAAGGCAACTCTGGAAGCTTGGGTGTGGCTGAAGAGATGAGATGGGTTTGGTGATGATCTGGTGCCTGACGGGAGGTGACGAAAACGCCGACGATTTTCCGCCCTGCACAGCCCCCCTGTCGACGTTTGCTGTCTTACGCAACCTAACAAATGGAAGTGGCGGGAACAACGGCTCTTTTGGTGAACTTGTATGCACGGGTTCGTATGCGAATTACGCGGTATTAATAAAAGTTTGACCTTAGGAACCACGACTAGGTATTGTAAGGCAGATGAGAACGCACCTTATTTGAGGCTGAATTGTTCTTTGATTCTGCATACATCCAATGACAGCGCCTTGGTCTCTATTGACTCTGTCGTCATTGATGCATGCCATCCATAGATCTCATGCGAAAAGAGTCGTTGAAAGTCGGTCGCCAGCCACTTATCTGTGCCTAATAATAAACGACTCCACTCGGATTCACTTGCGTTGGAAATGAGGCGGCTATCAATCTTGATAAGTCTTCAACAGGGATGGACGCATAAATGGATTCTAATGCAAAACACTCTGATCAGGCATGATGCATATTCACTTTCAGGTTATAGTGGGTTTATAAACCCGGTTAGTCATCAGCCAAGCTGCCTTGAAACCACGAGCAGGTTGACTCTACATAGTCTTTATTATTAATGTCGGAATTTTCCAGATTGAAACAATTTATTAGTCTATGCTCCCAAGGTATATATACGACCCTAGCAACTGACGTTCGTATTTGTTGTTCCACTATTGGACTGAGTTTGACTTTACAGAAGAAGCTTCGAAGCTGCCAGTTGACTGGGCCAGACTCTCCAATAATCGAGACATTCGAAACAAGTTGAGATTCATGTTTCATCATGACTTTGATAACTAAAGTTAGTTCAAAACGCACAACAGGATCTCCTTGTATGGGACTTGCCTGATGAAGTTATGAGGCAACCTTGAGCGTTCCACTTCTAGCAGCATTCATCCACATCGCCATCGGCACAAGGCGTCTTGGCTGCATCCCGTCCCCGCCAAACAAGCTCCAACCCGCAAATCCCTCCCACCAGTCTCTCTACTACGTATTGGACTCCAAGTGCCCGAGTCCTTAATTAGCCTCCCCTTGCGGATATACCACACTATTCGAGTGGCTCAAACACTGCTCATCAATGACTGGATGTCAATCCCTGCTGCTGTGACGCAGGACAATGCCTTGCCTTGGTTGCGGGGTAGCAACCACGCCGTGATGCGGGACATCCTAGCTCAGGTGACGATGAGACGGAACATAGGTCGTGTAAACATTGCAGCTGGCTGCCGTATCAACGGCCCATCCTGAGACCTTAGCCTGGACGTTGGAGATACAAAACACCACCGAGTCGCCGACTCCAACTTCTGAGACCTATCTACCTTTCCCCATCTTCTTCAACCTTCTACCAGCTCCTACTACTACCCCTACTACCAACTCCAACTACCGTACATTAGCACCATCTCCACAATGGCCGACACTACCGAGCAGCAGCAGCCCCAGGTTGACGACGCTCCCATCTCGCCCGTCCAGCGCAAGAACTCGCTCGAAAACCACCTCCAGCACCGCCCCGAGCGCTCCGAGCTCATCGAGAGTGAGCATCCCTTGTTCCTCGTTCCAGCACCACCCTTGCGCAGAGCCCTTGCTTACAGTTCGGCCCCCAAACAGAAAACATCCTCCCAGCCTCAACCGCAGCGCCAGGCCTCCAAGCCCATCAGAAGGAGGTGAGTCAAGCCATCATGCCCAGCCTTTTGCCGCTTTGGAGCCACACCTCGCTGACGTACCCCCTCTACAGCTCCAGAAGCACATGCTCGAGGACAAGCTCAACGACAAGATCTCGCACCGCCCAGACCCCGAGGAGCTCATCAAGGAGGGCGTCCTCCATGACGACCCGCGCGTCGGGGGACAGGGCGAGGCTGCGAAAAAGTACGAGGAGGCTATGGAGGACGAGTATGCCAAGCGTGAGGGCGGCGCATAAGCAGTGATGTCATTGAAGGGCTGTGCCTCGGCACTCATGATCACGCATTGTAAAGACGGACTGGGAAAGAGCCAAGATTCGGCCCTGGGCTGGTGTAATAACGACAGGAAACGACAGGGCGCTATCTGGGTAAACGCTGGGCACTTTCGTCCGGACTTGTAATTAGGAAGAGAAATCTCGGAAGACTGCACCACTTACACGGATCCCGAGCCTCCGAGCGTGACGGACAGATCCCTGGCTAGACACAGCCATTGGGCAAGAACCTCGACGCACGCAGAGTGGAATTTTCATCTCTAATTCACTAGCCCGACCCATCCCATCCCATCTCAGCTCACGCTGGAGGAGGAGTGCGGACAGGAATCTCTCCAAAAGACCCCTGCCGACGGGTTGGGCTGCAGGTACCGACCAGGAGGAAACAAACCCAATGCCCCCAGATAGAGAACTAGTCGTAGCAAGGTAGCGCCCAATGCACCACACCAACTATCTTGTACCCCTTTTGCAAATTCCAGAAAATCAGGGAGAAAAGCAATAACAATAAGGAAGCGAGGAGGGTTTAGGAAGACATGGAACACGGGTTGGAAATGTGAAATAGTGTTTGAACTTGTTTCGAAATTATCGGGCCTAGCCGATGGGCTTGGGTGTCCAATCTGGTCTTGAAACAGACAAAACAAAGATTGAGGGTCCCAGCCCTTCTAGAAATCTACGTAGTAAAGAAAAATACATGTACAAACATGTGAAACTCCCGTCACTTCCGATCCCAATAATGCACCCCTAATAATGATCCCCTATCGCCGGTCGCTTTACCATGCATCGCCGTGCAGCGCATAATCCCGTTTCCCTGAAAACGCCAGTCCGTGCCGTCCATACCCAGCCCATAACCGTTACATTGTATTGCATCGCCCTGAAAGAAGTGACAAATTTCATGAAAGAACAATCCCCGCCTGGGAACGCTCAGGAGCGGGAATATGCGCCCGAGTATTTCGGGGCCGGAGAGTTCTTCTCGTAGCCTGCTTTGTTGTGGTTGATGACCAAGTTCCGCCCGGAGCTGACTTGAGTTGTGTGCTTGTCTGGACGGCGTGTTAGAGTGGGGCCGGACGGCGGAGGGTCGAGGCGATAGGACTTACCAGCACCATACTCGCGGTAATCGCCAGGAGAAAGAGAGCGAGGTGTTGAGCTGTTTGAAGAGCCGTAGGAACCAGAAGAGTAGCTGTAGGAGCTGTGGATGGAAGGCTCCTTGGAGCTCTGGTGGACCTGGACTGAGTAGGGGCTGCTCATGGTTGCGGTTGTAAGAGATGGTGTTGATAGTGTTGGACAAGAGTAGCGTTGCACCGTGAGGCTTTGTTATTTGCGAAAGTTTGCTGTTGTCTGAACGGAGAGTTGTGTAAAGGTTGAGAGGCTGGTATCGAAGTGTCTGGTGAGAATGAAGGAGGAACTTTACCAGTGACGAGGAAGGGGGTCTATATGTAGTTGAGGTCCATGGTGATGCGAAACGGGCAGTACGTACTCTGCCATCCTCTAAGTGGACTTATTATTAATCCCTAGGTTGCAAGACCTGAAAGCCTCGGGGACCAGGATAGCCAGGCGAAGAGCAAGGCAGCACCAGGCACTGGGTCGCCAGTGAGCGAGTGAGTCAAGCAGAGGCCGCACGAGGCACCGCGCACTCGCAGGCGTTGGCATCCCGGAGCCGGCACGGTAGCGTCCATCTTTGGTTTATTTCCTGGGGGGCGTGTAGATGGACTGGGGTGCAGAAGAACAAGGCGTAGGCAGAACCATTGGGCATCGAGGGTGCTGTCAAGGGCCAAAAAAAAACACAAAACAAGGGACCACTAGCAGAGAGAACCTGGCAGCTACCGAGAGTCTTTTCCCGAGGCATGGGGACAAGGCCCTCGGTGGCGAAAAAGCTCCATGTCAAGTTGAAGGTTGGCGACGCCTGAAATGCTGGACGAGGCGGAGCCCGTCGACGACGAATGGGCAACCCTGGCCGCAAAGGCATGGCAATGGACAAGCCCCACGGCGTGTGCGAGCGGCAGCCAAATCGTGGTAGAGGGATTACGGAGAATGAAAATAGACGAAACAAGACAGCAAGAGTCCTCGTTGTAGCCTGTAACTGGGGGCCACGACTCATACCGGCCAGGTCACTAATAAGAGACAAAGGGGGCCTTTTCACGATGCTGAGTGAGACACGTGAGAGCTCTTTGAGTGATTGCATAAGCCCATCGCAGGCATCCAGGCACCAGGGCAGGCCCAAACTGTATCACCAACCTCCGTCTGCCTCGCAGCAACCAGGCAGCCAGGTACCGCGGCCTTGGGAGGGATGGATTTAGTAGCTGATAGCTGGAGCTGGATGTGTATTTTGGGTCTAGAGCGTGCACTTCCGTGAATCTCCCCATTCCAATCTTTGTCTCGGAAATCTATCACGGTGGGGGTCGATTCCATGGACGCTTCTTTACTTTTTTGTCCCTTTGTTCTACATTGATGAGGCCGGCCTCGACTGTCTGTCGCGACTGGCATCAACCCAGTTCAGCCCTTTGACTTGATGCACCCAAATCAGTCCGTCGATGCCCAAACCCGAGCGAGTGTGTGCACACAGAACAAGTCTGAGCCTATCGACATGTCCCAGCGCGACGGAAAGGGATGGATAGGGGCTCATCAATCTCTCTTTGGGCTGGGGGGGGAAACAATGTCATGACGGGGGCGAATCCCGCAACTTGTTCCGTGAAGCGTGTGAAGCGCTTGGCCCAGGGCTTCCCTCGCCGGTGGATCTGACACATGCGGGCTTGTGGTCCCATCGCGAAGGGTCAAGGAGCCGTGGGCCTGGCGTGCATCACTGCTGCAGGAACTGATGTGACCAGGCCTGGCCATTAGCTGAACCCCTTGGCCCTACACCATCTCAGCCTAGGTAGCCCAGCAGAGTTGCTCTAGAAGTCATCACGCGACGGTCCAGCCGCTCTCGTGCGTCTCGTCGACCTCTCTCTGCCTATGACACGCGTCTGGTGGTGTTCTGCATCAGCATGGATGGACGGATGTGCTCGGCAGTGATCGCTGTCACATCTAACCTGTCAAAACAATACCACCCAGTGACGTCGCGGTATTGGCACGACGACAGCCTCTCTATGGTTCAAGAGCCGGACAGGACCGGCATAGGGGCTTCCTTTTTACGCCTCACATGGTCTCTTTTTTTTTATAGAGTCGTGTACAGGAAGTAAGTACAACGCAGCTTCAGCTACGTACCCAAATTCGCCGAGTACTATAAGCGACAGGGATTCGTCACGGGTCACACGGAGAAGCAAAGAGGTATCGCCTTGTCGTCTCGCCAGACAACGAGGCAGCCCTGAACAAGGCGTCAGGTTGGGGACGGCTGTCTGTCATGTCAAAGGGGTCAACGTGACTGCCAGGCCAGGGCTTGTTTGGCACGTCGGCCCAAGCAGCACATGGAGGGCAACGTTGCCTTCATGGATAGGCCCTTTAGTTTCCGAATGGAGATAAGATACGGATGGACAACCTAGCGTCAGATCAGAAGCATCAGCGACGGGCATGGAACAAGGGCCATGGCGGGCCGTGGGCCATTGACCAATAACATCGCCGGCTTAGCTGGACCCTGCTATGACGATGTTTAGTGGTGTTTTAGGGGCCGCTTCAGCTTAGCGCAGAGGTCACGCTCACTGTAGCGATGGTGGCCCGCTGGACGGCCACGTCGCCAGGACAAAGGGGGAATCATCCATCCACCCACCCATCCATTCAACAATCGCAGTTCATCCGCACTGCCTCGCCCAAACCAACCACACCCTTCGACGTCACAAGCCTTCAGATCAGGCTTCTCAACCTCTTCCACGCCGTTACGGACCTTCCATTTCATCTCGTACCCCGAATCCCACCCGCATCGGTGCCCACCCCGCCCAAACCGCCACCATGAAGGCCACCCTGCTCCTCTCCGCTCTCGCATCTGCCGCCGTTGGCGTTGTCGCCAGCGAGGAGCTCAAGATTGACGTGACGCTGCCCGTCGTCTGCGAGCGCAAGACCCAGAAGGGCGACCGGGTCCAGATGCACTATCGCGGCACCCTTGGAGAATCGGGCGAGCAGTTTGATGCCAGTAGGTTCCTCCGCCCTGCGGCGGCTCCAGCACCTCGTGCTCGCGAATTCGACGCTAACACAGACACAAAAGGCTACGATCGAGGTTCTCCTCTGGGTTTCAAGCTCGGCACCGGCCAGGTTATCAAGGGGTTTGTCTTTACCCCGTCACGATGCATACGAGCCCGATGCTGACATAGATTCCAGATGGGACCAGGGTCTTTTAGACATGTGCATTGGCGAGAAGAGGTGCGTCTAGGTCACGGCACATGCTGGCCATATTTAATTGCTGACCTTTGACTTAGGCTTTTGACGATTCCCCCCGAGCTTGGCTACGGCTCGCGAGGCATTGGCCCCATTCCCGGTGGCGCGACCCTAGGTACGTTGACCCTACTCTTCGCAACTCACATTCAGCGTCTAACAACTCAACCCACAGTTTTCGAGACGGAGCTCATTGGCATTGACGGCGTCCCCACACCCGAAAAGATCGAGGTCAAGGTGGCCGAGGAGGCCAAGTCTGCTGTTGAGAATGCCGAGACGGCCGGCGAGAAGATAGCCGAAAAGGTTGCCAACGTTGTCGCCGATGCTGCTGATGCCGCCAAGACCATGCTTGCGGATACTGATGACGGCCCGGCCCACGAGGAGCTGTAATGACCATTTAGACGACCTCAGGACTTGCATAAGACTTGCATACACCTTACCTTAGACCATTCAACGCTGAGATACAGGAAGCCCGTCACTGTCGACGGTTGGTTTGCTCTGCCCACTGACGCGCTCCACGCTGGAGAAGTTGATGACTGTTGGCTGCACCCACGGGCAGGCTGCGAAGGGCTGCATGCACGACAGCAGGTTATGGCCCCGTAGATCGCGATGGCTCGGTGATGTCATGTCATGATGCCTCATGCCTCGCTAATGGCGGTCAATGGACCCAGCTGTGCGGCTGCCCCAGCGTTTATGGGCCCCCAGAGGATTCCGCCCTGTGAGATGGTGATGCGCCGTAATATAACCTTGCAATGCGAGAGCGCGGGAGATGTATGCGGATTGTCTGCGGTGCCCGAGTCATGTTGCTGCTCGTCGGTCAACTGGTGAGTCTCCACTCGTGAGGAAGTTAAATGTGGACGGGGTAAGAGGTTCGAATTACCAGATACAAGAACAGGATATGTTTTCCCCTTTGAGATGGATACTTGCTCTGAGATGGGGTTGAGGATTTAGTAAGCCCAGTACGCTGTTATGTTTTCCCGTAATGAAGGGATTCTGAACCGAGATTGCCTATGTTTATGCCAATGGGTTTCAGGAGACTCTACTTATTCTTAGTAACGATGCAAACAGGCTACATTATCTTTACAATTTTCGTGAACTATGTGAAAAATGCCATGTAGATTTCTCTCGGAGCCTGCGTATTGTCCATAGGTGTAGTTGCTGTTCGGGTTTGATGGCATGATGCGGTGGGGTGGGTGGTGAGAAGCGGCGTGTTCTCATGAGAGAGAACCTGGAATGTCGCTTGGGTATTATTAGTGCTGCGATGTCTCAGTCCGAGGTTTTATCGCTATCTTTGGTAGCATGACCCACCACTAAGCATATGCGATATTGGTAAGAATGTATCATAGCTGATTCGATTGCATCCAATATCGTGCAGCAGAGTGAAGGGGGCTCGGAATATAATGAGCGTAGTATAGAGTACATTTGACGACAGACCAATCAACATACGAGTGAAAGACTTTGTGGTAGTCTTTAGCCTGAAAAATAGGAAACCCTGGCCAGGTAGGTCTACCTAATACAGTGAAATAAGATACTACTCGCGACAAGAGCCAACTCTCTGCACGGTATCCAAGCTAAGCCTTAGAACTCAAGCTCGTAGGGGTTTTGACTACCCTGTGGCTGCCACGTGGACATACGGCGTATGGATATCATGAAGATACCAAGGCCAGACGCCTCCCGTTGCCAGCAGAAGCTTAATATTAGATGCACTCTGGATTCGATGGCTGGACGATATGTAAACCGAAGGGACAATGCAAGCATGGAAGGTACAGATGATATCCATATATATCATGAAACTTTGCATGATAGCTATAATGTAATCAAGTCAATCGCTACCAAGAGATTATGTCCTGCCGATGCTGTATAACCTTGGTAGCGGAGCAATAATAATCAACGAAATGAAGATTACGCGCTGATGTAGGCACAGCCACCGCCGATTCCAGGGGTGAGTTGATGATAGGGGGGATAAGCCTGCAGGGAACTTGGAAACGATTCGCTCCTGGACCCATGAGAGTGTACGAAACCAGGAGAGTGCACGAAAGCGCCAGGGAGATTGAAGCATCAACAACTACCTTTCAGTCCTGATACTCGTCTAGGCAGTTGATCACGTCCCTGCTTATTACAGTAATAGAAGAAGTGAACCGATGCAACCTGGAACCATATACGCTGTTATAAGTGGCCAGGAAGCTCTCCTCTCGATGCGGCACCTCCACTGATACCCGCCCGCCTTACCCAGCGGCCGGGAGCTAAAGGGGATTCCGCTGGCGACGGTGGGTGGCAAGGGAAATCTTAAGAGGACGACATTGGACAACCTAGATAGTGAGTGGTAACTCGAACGCTGTCCACTTGTGGCTTCATCCATGGCTACCGTGCCGGGGGCCGAGTTGGCTCCCTCTGGGCTCCTGCTTATGTACTACCTTGGAGGTGACAAAGCTGCTTGGGCCATGTCATGGTCGTTGTTCCATCTTACCGTCTCATTGTACATGGCTGGTGGATAAGAAAGTTCATTCGTTATTACAGGTGAAGGATGTACTTGGGTGCTGGTGCTAGCTGGAAAAGGTACAAACGCTGCGCCGTGCGATAATACCTGGCACAGGGGATACGAGATAGTGCAATTCTCCCCTTGTCTCGGTTTCTCCCTTTTCTCCCACGCTTCCGATTCATCAATGCATGGCCAGTTGTCACCTCAGCCTTTACCTACTACGTACTAACTTATTAGTACTACAGGTATCTGTTGTCGGAGCTTGTGCACTTGGCAGCATTTGTCGGGTCATTCCTTCCTTGCAGTGCGCGCCACTCATCCACTCTGTCACATCTGTCTCTCTTTCTCTCTCTGAATTGATTCATGTTTCTTGCATCACCGACAACTTTCCAACATCTTCGTCGTCGGCATCATCCCCATCCGCAAACATAATCGTCATGTCATTTCTCTTCAAGTGACGGCTTCTCATCGACTTCGAAAATCCCCTGTGAGGCTCTGCACTTTCTGCTTTGGAGCTGAACCATTGGCGCCGGGGTGCACTTCTTGGCATCTCGCCCCCAAAATGCTTGGTTCTATCAAGGCCCGCTGGGACGAACTCATCGAAGAGCACCCGCGATTCGAGGCCTTCGTCTCAAAAGCGTCCTGTTGGATCCCCCCCATCAACTTCATCACCATCCACTACGCCTACTTCATTCTCGGCTCTCTTTTCTTCTCCGTCATTTTCTGGGGATCCAGCGACCCAGACCGCAGCGTCCCATTCATCGACTGCTTATTCCTCGTCATCTCCTCCTTCTGCGATACCGGGCTCAACACTGTTAATCTTAGCGAATTGACAACATGGCAGCAGGTCCTGCTATACCTTTTATTCATCATCGGCAGCGCCATCTGGGTGTCGTTCTGGACCGTCATGGCACGTAAACATGCCTTTGAGAAGCGCTTCAAGGACATTGTCGAGGCAGAACGTGTGCTGCGAAGACGTCGCACTGCCGCCAGATCAGCCCCGACACTCAAGCAATTCTTTTCCTTCGACAAGCTCAATCGATTCAAATCATCGCCTCCAGCCCCAAGCATTATGCCAGGCCTGGGCACTCTGCAACGTACCGCGGTGGAGAAGAACGAACCCAATGATATCCTATCCACGACTCTTCCCATGCGTCGCGCTCACTCGGCACCTGAAGAGTCCATCTCATCCGATTCAGAGGATAACGCTAGCAATTCTACGGCGGTAGCACCTCACCCGCCTACTTCTTCTCCTTCTGCTGGCGATCACATCACATTTGCCAATTCCATGGCTCGCGCCAACGGCCGCAGAGGAAGCGTCTCGATCTACCAGCGAAACGACGACAATCTAGGAGCCGATGGAGACGTGCGACGACCGTCGAGCGCAGACTCAACTCATAGCGACGAATCAGACGACTTCCTTTTGCATTGGAAGAAGATCTTGGGCCAGCACAACACAAGCAAAAGAGGCCAGTTCTACGACTTGAGCTCCGATGAGCGTGAGGCGCTTGGCGGCTGTGAGTACCGAGCTCTCAAGGTCCTAGCGGTCGCCGTTCCATTGTATGGGTTTCTTTGGCAGTTTCTTTGCGCCATTGCCTTGGGCGCCTGGATAAGCAACCACAGACCAGCTGCAGCAGCTGAGAACGCTGTAAACCCTTGGTGGTGTGGTATTTTTCTTTCCACGTCAGCCTTCAACAATGCCGGCATGTCTCTTCTCGACGCCAACATGTCCGTCTTCCAAGACGCTTACTTTGTTCAAATTGTTGTTGGTGTCCTCATTCTGGCTGGTAATACAGCATATCCTCTGCTTCTACGGCTTTCTTTCTGGTGCGCTCTACGGTTCCTACAGCTCACAACCGCGCCTGCTACGTTTGGGCCTTGGAAAGAGACAATCGAGTTCATCCTCAAGTACCCTCGGCGTGTATATACTACTCTCTTTCCTTCACGCGCAACATGGTGGCTCCTTGCTGTCATTGCGACCATCAACACCATCGACTGGGTCGCTTTCGAGGTCTTGAACATTGGCAACGACGTTGTTGAGAGTATGCCGGTATCCGACCGGGTTATTGCTGGATGGTTCCAGGCAGTCGGTGAGCTGGCTCTTGAGTCCTCCCCTTACCACATTTGCTAACGTATTTGAAGCTGTTCGAGCCGCTGGTTTTGCCGTGGTTTCCATTTCTAGTCTTTACCCTGCTGTGCAACTATTGTATATGATCATGATGTACGTCTCGGTCTATCCGGTTTCGATCACCATGCGCCACTCCAACGTGTACGAAGAGCGATCCCTCGGCATCTACGAGGACGACCCGCAGGCCGCAGAGGCCGAGGCAGGCGTTGGGATTCTCCCAACGATCTCGGAGGAGCCGGAAAAGACACCCTTGCGGCGGAGAGCTACGGCTGCGGTACACAAGACGGTTAAGAGAACGATGACTTTTCACGGCGTCGGCGTGCGACCTCCTCCCAAGGGGCCCGACGGAGACTCCCGAATCTCCTTTATCGGTCAGCAGATTCGGGGCCAGCTTGCTCACGATCTGTGGTGGCTCGTCCTCCCTGTCATCATCATCATGATCATCGAAACCGATCACTTCCTTGAAAGACCACTCGACTATAGCGTTTTCAACGTCCTCTTTGAGGTGGTATCGGCATACGGATGTGTTGGTCTCTCCATAGGTATTCCTGGTGCCAGCTACAGCATGTCTGGGGGTTTTCATACGGGTAGCAAGTTTGTCTTGTGCTTGGTGATCCTCAGAGGGCGACACAGAGGTCTACCCGTTGCGCTGGATAAGGCTGTCAGATTGCCAAAGGAGAAGCTGCATCAGGAGGAGGAGGAGGACTCCAGAATCAGAAGAACAAGGACCATGGATAGGATGGCCAGCCGCGATTCTAGAGATATATAAAGGACACCGTCGACTATGTGCGAGCAAGGCGTTTAGGATTTGATTTGATAATTTGATACAGGCAACGGAAAAGTATCCCAAGATTGCGTTTAGATTATAATGCAGGATAGACCTGCTTGCTCACGTCGTTTAGTCATAAAGCTGTTGCTAAATGTTCACCCAAAGAATAACTGCCTCTGCTTGGGGTCAACTGGCCGAGGTCTTCCTCTCTTCTTGTCCGACACCCGTTGCTTCTTGTTCTCTGGCGTTGTATCCCTCCTCGTCGACGGACCGTCGGCCTGTACGGCATCGCGGATGGTCTGCCTTGACAGACACAGATCAATGTGCTCGTTGAAGAGCCGCTCGTTGGCAGTCTGCGGTCGGCTGCAGATAGGACAGTCCCACCACTCCTCCTCAGCCGAGTCTTCTTTCACGGGATTGGGCGCTATCTCCTTGCCGTGTCTTCGACCTGGTGAGTCGGGTGTATCTTGGTTGCTAGACGGGTCATCCAGCAATCCATCTGTATCGTCTAGTTGAAGGTCGGCCTCTGTCCACTGCTCCCACTCGCCGTCGTCATCGCTGGCCTTTCTCTTGAGGTTCCCCTCGGGCTGGCGGTCCTCCGAGTCGTTTCTCCGCGGCCGGAAACCAAAGAAAGCCATGGTATCGGGCTTCTTTGTGCTGACGAGGTGTGTGCACCGCAACCCCATCAGCCGTAGCCTCATACCCGGCTTGTCCTGCTCCAACTTTGTGAGGATGGGGAGGGAGTAGTTGTATAGATCGTCCGCGAGGCAGATGGCGCGGGGCAGGACGGCCTGGCGGGTCAATACTTCAAAGGTGTGGAGCTTGACCTTGAGGCAGAGGGTGCGACCTTTGCATTCGGCGCGCTTCATGTCCTTTTCTAGTTCTTCGGCTGTGGAGCGCAGTTTGTCTCGGAGCTGGGCTGGGTCGGACATGTCGCGAAAGGTACTCTCGGTTCCAACGCTTTTACGCTCGTAATCTTCCGCTGGTTGGATCTTGGTGCGTCCGAGGCCCAGATAGCAGTTGAAGAGAAATTCCGAGGTTTTGTCGCCAAATAGGGGGTTCAGAAACTGTCGATGGGCGTATAGGTCACCGCAGGTTTTTATGCCAATCTCCAGAAGCTCTCGCTCGAGTACACGACCGACGCCGTTCACTTTCCGCGTAGGGAGATCGCGCATAAAAGCCATGATAGCGGTCCGGTCACTGGGCAAGACATATTGGCCATTAGGTTTGTTCATGTTTGAACAAATCTTGGCAAGTTGCGCGTTTGCAGCGATACCGGCAGACACGGTGATGTTGGTTCTCTGATGAACCTCGCTCCTCATTTGCTCGACTGCTTCCGAAGGGTCCATGTGGTGTTCTTGGCAGTACTCTGTGATGTTGAGGTAGGCCTCGTCAATGCTGGCGCTCTCGAACCGCGGATCATAGTTCACTAGGACTTCGCGGACCTCGTGTGCTTTGGCATTATACTTTTGGAAATTTGGTTTCAGAAGGACGAGGCTCGGACACAGTTTCTTGGCCACGAAGCCCGCCATGCCCGAACGACAACCGAACTTCCGGGCGATATAATTGCACGTTGTCAACACACCGCCGCCAACAGCGAATGGCTGGTCCTTCAGCTCGGGCCGGTCCAGCTGCTCCACGGCCGCATAAAAGGCATCGCAGTCTACATGGACGATATGTTGAGTCAGATCGCGCGTGAGTTCGAGTTCGGCAATAAGACGGTCGGCATTGCGCAGGTCGCGGGTGAGGTCCTTCTTTTCGAGGTCGGCCTTTCGGGCTATGATTTGTTCGATTTTCTGAGTGAGAACCTTGTCGCGAACTTCTTCGCGGTTGAAGAACTTTGATCCCTTGGAGGCGTTGTAGATAATTTCAGACACCTGCAGATGGGTGTTAGTGATGATGGTGCGGATGAAACCATCAGTTTGGAGACGCACCTTGGTCTGGTCGACTTTATCTTGGCCTGCTTTTAGAAGGGAGGGTCCTAGTAGAGAGTATTTGAGAGTCTTTAATGCATCTTCATCAAGGTCGTCGGGCACATCTTGGGGTCCAAGATCTTGGATCTCGTTTGCGATTTTGGAGATCTCTTCTGTCGACGGCAATGGAGGCTTCTCCTCCGACTGATTCATCGAGGTCATCCCAAGAAATTGATGGCGACACGTTCATATCATGCCTCAGCAAAACCGACGGCATCATGAACGTAAGCAAGATGTCGTCTCGGTCGCCGTCGCGTCTTGGTGACTAATATGAGAAGTGTGACGTGACAAATGCCCCTCAAAGACAGGAGCGTGTTGAAAGCAGAACACGAAGTCATGTGACAGGTCTTAGTGTTGTTTCTGGCAGTGGGGGCCGCTATTTCTGCAGGTGGGACAGCTTTAACGACACCAAGGGTCCTCTCCCTCTCGATTGGCCAAGAGATGTGCTTCCCCTCTCCAAGAACAGGCGTCTAAGCGCCGACATCGACATCCTTTGCAGGGGGAGTAGGGCTGCACATGCATCATGTCGCCCATTGGAAACAGTCGAGGCGATGGTGTCTTGCCGCCCAGCGGGCCAAGTGGCGCCTGAGGGCACGAGGGTACAAAAGCCCAAGAAGCCCGCAAGTTGTGGGAGCTTGTCCATTTGACCCGTCTTGTTTCGATTTTGACTCTTACGAGGAGTGTCTCTGAGCGCTGACTCTCTTTATTACTCACTACTGGAACAACTGCTGCTAGCTCGCCCACCTAGACGAGCTTCAAGATGGCGGCGCGGCCAGGAGAGGAAAATGTTGCTACACTGTGAGTCGCGTCTTGGCTCTGACGGTTGGGGCCTCGAGACGCTGACCAAGACCGTTCACACAGCTTCGGAGATATCCACTACTTCTATGGTCCAGAGGAAGAAAAGCCCAGGCACCACAGATTCGACAAGGGCTCATACGTCTACCTCTTTGAGAATGCGAACGAGCGCCGTTGTCGCATTGAGGTGGCCAATGGCCCTGGTACTACGGACCAGGACGCCTTTGAAGGATGTAAGAAGTCACCGAACCGTAGATACCCAAAACATGCTGACAATACGCCGCGACCAGTCCTCGATCAGACGCATGTCCGATACTCGTACAAGCAGCATTGTATGGTCACTCTGACGGCCCCGCAAGCCACGGCCGACCAGGAAGAATGGCACCTACCAACCTACGATCCCCGAAATGAAAGCAAATACCACTACAAGCTTCACTCGCTAGACGTTTACTTTTGGACGCAGCAGGATGCGCTCCAGTTCGTCAATGGCGTCCGAAGGGTTGTCCCGCCATCACTTGTCGAAGTCCTTGATGAGCCTGGGCCTCCCCCGCAGCCGGCGCCGATGAGCTCCGTTGTTCAGCATCTGGAGCATGTAGCCATCTCGGATCCTCAGCACGGGATGCCGAGCTTTGCACCCCCTCCGACCGCGCCCGCTCCATTGGCCGAGGGCCCCTCGGACCCGGCTGCTTTCGTCCCGATGGCATACAACCCCGCTGCACCAGCCGCCCCGGAGACGATACAGCACCGAGAGAAGACGCCTCCTCCGGACGAAGACCCGCTCAACCCGCTTGCCGTGGCCGTCGTCTATGATTACCATAAGCAGCCCTTTACGCCGGGAATGCCTCCACCATCTCAATTCCCCCCCGGCGGTGTTACAAGCCCCGGTCTGCCTCCACCTCAGTTCGGCGGCCTACCTCAGCATCCTGGGATGTTACGAGCCGCAACAATGCCAGCTCAAGCGCTGGGAAGCCCATATGGCGCGACGTTCCCTGGCTCGCCTGGCCTTCCGCCGCCGCCAGCACCCCCGCAAACGCAACCGCCGGCACTGGCGCATCCTCACACGCAGCCTACACCACCTGCCTCCACTCCAGGCCTTCCTCCACCCCCTGGTGGCTATGCGCAGTATAACTACACCCAGCAGCAGGCGCCTGCTCCGCAAGGGGGAGTTGACTATAGCGTCCACCAACAGGTCTACCGCCCAACTCAGACAGAAGTGGCGAATTCGGAGATCTATTCGTTTGGGCAGCAGAAGCCAGAGCCGCCGCGGGGCAAGCTTGAGGAGAACGCGGGGCGCCTGGAGCGCGGCGTTTCGGGTATGCTGAGGAAGTTTGAGAAGAAGTTTGGATAAGCTGGGCTGCAGCTTGGCGGGCTTGGTCGAAGCGGGAGTTTATGTGTTTGGCTCTGACATGTTCAAGTTATAGCGTATACATCTACGTGTTCCTAATGCTTTATGATATTGTCTGAGGTGGGGATGTCTTTTAGATTGGAAGGGCCGGGTCCGAGCCCGCAAACTCTTATATATCCATACATGTGGAGTGGACTCGAAGATAGTGAAACTCGAAACCTTGAGGGCTTTTAACGCTTTTAACCCACAAACCATCCAGTTGTTCAACGATATCATGGGAAAGCAGAGAGATTGAAGGGCACTGGCTAGACTAGCACCTGTTGGGTTCCGGGATGACACTTGGGATCTGAGACAGATTGTCTCAAGACGACGGGGATTTTGTAACGATAGATCCACTTTACAACCTCGTCTGGAAAGATAATATCTGATGAAGGACGTTGTGTTGGCACGGCGAAGCCGAAGGTGCATCGACCTAGTTGCTTATTGCAGCAAGTATATGCATCTTTCGAGACGCTCTTTGGATAGGTACCTAGACGAAGTTTTGGATATGAGGGAGCTGTCAATCAACCTTGGGGTTTTGGGAAAACCGCATGATGCCTTCAGCTTCAGTAAGGTAGATTTTATAGGAAGGGAACGAGGATCTAGCATTGGCAAAATTATAGAAGCTTGGAAAGAGAAGAATATCTATGTGAGTGAATGAGTAATAGACTAGAATAAGGTATCGGGTTGCAAGAGGATGCGGGGAGGCTGAGCTTGTGAGCGCCACTATGCTAGGGGCTGAGCCACGAGCCAGCACACGACCCCTGTAAAATAGTCACTTGTGGCGGTTCAGCGGTTGGGTAATATTTCAAGTTTACAGGAAGAAAGGAAGCAAAGACTTGGGAGATTAGGTACGGAGTATAGCTAGCTACCTTGTCTTTATGATTTGGCTTGAACAAGGTCCTTCATCTCATGCCCCCGTACTCCGTATCGAGCACGAGTTTCGGAGCCGCCTCGACCCATCGTGAGGCTTAACCCTTGATCCCATCCCCGGATCATGCTCTGGCGCTACTCCGTAATTACCGCGCTGGGGACTGGGGCCCGCGGATCTGGGCGACCAGGTTGCGTAATGGAGGGGCCGCATACGAGCCGGGGATCCCGTGTTTGATGCTGGTGTTGATTGCTCAAAAACCTCGTGGGCATGGATGGATGGTACCTATGCTGGCTGTCGCCGCTCGGCGCTTGCTAATTGATACGTCAGGAGACGGGCACCAGCCACAAGCGTATTACTCTGAGTCGCCTCATGTCTTACCCAAGCCCACCAAGAGAGAAACGTTGAGGTGGAGGAGTAAGCAATACTGTAGATATATGGATGGGCCTGGATAAAGACTAACCTGGGTAGGCTACGCCTGAAGTGAGCATGGCCACAGCCCGCTCTGTGCTGATGTCACTAACCGACAAGTGACGATCGCCTAGTTGACAAGAGACAATATCCTTGATTGATCTGACAGGCGAGTTCCCTGGACACTGTCGGCCAGATCCAAGCCTCCTCTTCTGTTTCCCCTCTTGTACGTTTGCCATTGATTAAACACCACCCAAACAACACTACCTACTATCTGCTACCTTGGCCGCTCAGGTCCCTATTGTCAAACTTATTTCTTTGTCCTGGGTCTGTGGGACCGAGCGCGTAATTAATAGACCCTTGTTCAGCTCAGCCAGGGCCAAGCCAACCAACCTCGCGCCTCCTCACGAGCGCCCCGATACGGCGGCTGTGCCTGGAAACAGGATCCTCGCCCGAAGCCTAAAGCACAAGCTCGAGTCTTTCTCTCTCTCTCTCTCCCTTCCCCTAATTGCGGAACAGCTGGATATCAGCAACGGCTCGTCTTTTTGCCTTTTTGGCCGTGTTTCAACATCGTCAGCCTCGCTTGACCGAGGCATCCGTTCAGCCGACCTCTTCCCGCCGTTGCCGTCAAACGTTGTCGCCGTTTGCTCCGCATGGTGCAGCCGACTCCGGAATGCATCTACACGCTCCAGTACCGCGTGGCTGGAATATCCGCCATGGGCTACGGCCTCGGGCGCAAGCAAATACAAACGATGGGGGACCCGATAGCACCGTTATCTTTATTGTGAGTTACCGCCAAGCTACGCCATGGATGGTGCCTTTCTCGTCGTGAATGGAAGCTAACGGTTGCGTCCCAATTTCAAGGTCATCGCAAGCATCACTGGCGCCATAGCTCTTGCTGCACTCGGCATCTTCATTTACCGAAAAAACCAAGCAAAAACGCCTACTGGGACAAAGAAGTCGGGGGTCTTTGGTCGGATAACGGGTCGATTACGCGGAGGCCAATATGAGCAGACGCCTGGTGAAGATGGCGGCGAGGGTGGGAGACAGTCACATCAGCTTGATAACACAAACAGCCAGCGAAATAATGGCTCAGCCTCCGCCGACCAGACGAATAGCAACACCACCGCGACCGTCGACCGAAACACTTCCGTCCGTTCCGTTCTCACGCTGCCTGCGTATCGCCAGATGGCCAACATCAACGAGCAGGTCCTAGGACGAGAGGGCGAACGAGACGGGGTCGACGTGATCGTGGACCTGCCCACAGCCGAAGAGGACGAGGAAACACGGAACGAGGAGATGGAGACGCTCTATCAGATCAGGCTGGCAAGACGGCAGATGCTGGCTGAGCGGGAGCAGAGGAGAGAGCAGCGTCGCCAGGCAAGAACCCGAAACGACTTTCGCACCCTCGAGCAACTCCGGGCCGACACGCGCGCGGCAAACGAAGACACCACCATCACAGACCTCCGACAAACCGTCGACCAGATCAAGGAGAACCGGCAGAGATCCGTGTCGAGTGTGTCCTACGCAGATGTTGGGATCGCGCGTCACGACGGAACGAGAATCCGGGCAAACAGCAACGAGAGCGAACGGGTCGGACTGCTATCTGATGCGGCGAGCCTGGGCCACCAGAGAGGACGCAGCGCCAGCTCCGCGGCCAGCCACGACGACGAGTTTCAGTCTCTCACGCCTGCGCAGTCTCGGGGAGACTCGCATTCCGGAGCTTCAACCCTTAGCGTGGATGGGAGAGCCGGCTCGAGTCCTGAGCTGGTGGAGGCGGACCTTGGCGAGGGGACGATGCCTCCCCCCGAGTACGAGGACATTCCCCTCACCGACGATCGATCTACAACGCCTAGCCACGGACCCCCGCCCGACTACCCGGGTCCGTACCGGACCGCATCCCAGCGGACGGCGGAGCGTGACCTGGGCTCGGAGCGACATGGGCCCGAGGCGGAGGCGGAGGCGGCCGAGCAGGCCGGAGGAGATGGCAACGACAACAACAGCAAAAACAACGGCTCAACGTCCGGACGCGGAGTCGGCGGCGTGCCGCAGCTGCCGAGCTTGAGGATATCGCGACTGCCCGAGATTGTCATTGAGCCGTCGAGCGCGCACCCACGAGACAACGACCTACGATCACCCCGATAATGAGATGACTACGTCTATTCAATCTTTGTTTCTTTTCTTTGTTGTTTTCTACGACGGCTTGGATCCGGATGTACATGTATGGTTATATAACGGAAGCACGGCGTTTGGACTCACTGGGTAATGCGAAGGTGGCTGTGAGATGCGATCCGGTCTTGCATAGCTGGGGCGGCTGGAGTTTTTTGGGTGTCAAGTAGCTTCTTGTGCATAGAAAACACCGAGTCTTTGTTGGCGTATACGAAGCTACCGCAGCAAGCCAGAGATGTTGCCACGATGAGCCCAGTGCCTTGGTCGCTATGATAGCTCCAGGGGCATCTTTCCAGGTTTTGCATCGGCGATAAAGAGGGCCCAGCACGAGATTTGTAGGAGAAATCCTTCCGTGCGAGGCGACTGCTCTTTCCAGGCGGTGTCGGTTGGGGTCTAGCGGAACCAGCTGCTGAGGGCGAGGCCCGCATGGAAGCCACTGGCAAGCGGATGCACGAGACTGCAGTGAAGGTCTCACGATGTCGGTGAGAGCTGAGGGTGTTGAGAAAGGTGAGGGTTCGGATATGGGTTGATGAATTAGGCAATCCCCACCGAGACTTTGCATATCCGAGAAGGACAGACCATGACAAAAGAGTTAGTAACTAGATCACCATGGAAAAAGAAGATGGTCATTTTCAGGGGCTTATTACTACTACGATACTACTACGAACTCAACAACAAAGAGTAGATCTGCTGGCTTATCAAGCGTTAGCTAAGCCCTCGACCGGTTTTCAATGCCCGCGCGCACGAGCCGGAGAGTCGGGCGGTCCAGCCCCCCCGCACTAAGCAAATGTTTTGTCAGGCTCTTGTAATAGCCCAGAGCCGGTGGATCGTGGCACGGCAAGCTGCTCGCATCAGCTTGACTCAGCAGCATGAGGGTGGGGGGAGGGGGAGGA